>JAPDVR010000003.1:50812814-50825314 GCA_026230005.1 Gila orcuttii
GAACTATACACATATTGTCAAGAATAATCTTGCATTCCCTGAGTTACAGTAAGTGAGTGATTCAAATAAAAGACAAACAATCCAATAAAAAATAAATTAGCATGACTTACTGTAAAGCTTCAGACATTGAAACACACTGTAAATAGTGTATTACAGATAAATATGACTTTGACTACATTTCTTTTTTAACTTTACCTCAAATCATCATGTTTTTCAATGATGCAGTGTTATTTTAGTATTATTTATATGGCATTTATTATTATGACGAATTAAAATGAACTAAAATCAAAAATTCATTTGAATTTTAGTTTAAGTTTTTGTCAATTTATGTGCTAGTCATTTGTATTAGTTTTTGTTTATATATATATATATATATATATATATATATATATATATATATATATATATATATATATATATTAGTGCTGATGCTGTCAAGACGATTAATCATGACACGCATCTAACATAAAAGTTTGTATATATATATATATGTGGGGGTGTTTGTGTGTGTGTGTGTGTGTGGATGTGTGTGTGTGTGTGTGTATGTACATATATATACACAGACATTATAATATTTACAAACTTTTTGTTAGATCAATTAATCGATTTGACAGCACTTATATATGTGTGTATATACACTGAACAAAATTATAAACGTAAGACTTTTGTTTTTGCCCCCATTTTTCATGAACTGAACTCAAAGATCTAAGATATTTTCTATGTACACAAAAGGCCTGTTTCTCTCAAATATTGTTCACAAATCTGTCTAAATCTGTGTTAGTGAGCACTTCTCCTTTGCCGAGATAATCCATCCACCTCACAGGTGTGGCATATCAAGATGCTGATTAGACAGCATGATTATTGCACAGGTGTGCCTTAGGCTGTCTACAATAAAAGGCCACTCTAAAATGTGCAGTTTTACTGTATTCGGGGTATCCGAAAACCAGTCAGCATCTGCTGTGACCACCATTTGCCTCACGCTGTGCAACACATCTCCTTCGCATAGAGTTGATCAGGTTGTTGATTGTGGCCTGTGTAATGTTGGTCCACTCCTCTTCAATGGCTGTGCGAAGTTGCTGGATATTGGCAGGACCTGGAACACGCGGTCGTATACGCCGATCCAGAGCATCCCAAACATGCTCAATGGGTGACATGTCCGGTGAGTATGCTGGCCATGCAAGAACTGGGATGTTTTCAGCTTCCAGGAATTGTGTACAGATCCTTGCAACATGAGGCCGTGCATTATCATACTGCAACATGAGGTGATGGTCGTGGATGAATGGCACAACAATGGGTCTCAGGATCTCGTCACGGTATCTCTGTGCGTTAAAAATGCCATCAATAAAAAGCACCTGTGTTCGTTGTCCTTAACATACGCCTGCCCATAACATACGCCTGCCCATACCATAACCCCACCGCCACCCATGGGCCACTCGATCCACAACGTTGACATCAGCAAACCGCTCACCCACACGACGCCATACACGCTGTCTGCCATCTGGCCTGTACAATGAAAACCGGGATTCATCCGTGAAGAGAAAACCTCTCCAAAGTGCCAGACGCCATCGAATGTGAGAATTTGCCCACTCAAGTCGGTTACGACGACGAACTGCAGTCAGGTCGAGACCCCGATGAGGACGACGAGCATGCAGATGAGCTTCCCTGAGACGGTTTCTGACAGTTTGTGCAGAAATTCTTTGGTTATGCAAACCGATTGTTGCAGCAGCTGTCCGGGTGGCTGGTCTCAGATGATCTTGGAGGTGAAGATGCTGGGCTGGTGTGGTTACACGTGGTCTGCGGTTGTGAGGCCGGTTGGATGTACTGCCAAATTCTCTGGAATGCCTTTGGAGACAGCTTATGGTAGAGAAATTAACATTCAATTCAGGGGCAACAGCTCTGGTGGACATTCCTGCAGTCAGCATGCCAATTGCACGCTCCCTCAAAATTTGCGACATCTGTGGCATTTTTCTGTGTGATAAAACTGCACATTTTAGAGTGGCACTTTTATTGAGGCCAGCCTAAGGCACACCTGTGGGCCTAAGGCACAAACAGGCCTTTTGTGTACATAGAAAAAGTCTTAACATCTTTGAGTTCAGCTCATGAAAAATGGGGGCGAAAACAAAAGTGTTGCATTTATAATTTTGTTCAGTATATATATATATATATATATATATATATACTGAACAAAAGTGTTGCATTTATAATTTTGTTCAGTATATATATATATATATATATATATATATATATATACATCTTTAGCTTCAATATTTATTTTATTTCAATTAATTGCAAGGCAAAATTTCTAAGAGTTTTAGTTTTAAGTGCTTTTTGTCATTTTTATTGTTTTTTGTCTTTTTATTGTATTTTCTCTATTTAGCTTCAACTATTTATTTGAGTTTTTGTAAGTTTAGTACTTAGTACTTTATGTCAGTTAGATGCCAAGGAAATATTTCTAAGATTTTTAGGTTTAAGTTTTGCTTACGTTTTTATTTCAGCTTTATTTCAATTACCAAAAAATGAATTTTAATGCTTTTACGCTTAAGTTAACTACAACAACATTGGTGATAAAACATTAAATATACCTCAAATTAAGCCACCAACAAACTTAAAACAAGTTATTGTGAGATGTAATACATCACGTCATGTCTTTCAATACAAGATACACTCATCTTAAATACGATGTCGATCTGCACAGTTGGTCATTCATGTACAAGGGGAAAAACCAGCTAAATTCCATTTTCATAAGAACAAAAATGCAAAAAACAGAGTTTCCCTTTACCCAAGTGTGACAAAAAGTGCATGCTGGACCCTGAGTGTGTGCATGGAAAGTCTGTTAAATCAGTTACACAATAAAAACGCGTTTGCATCACTGAAAATTAAGGTCTGCCTTCCTAAAGGGAAAGGGTCAAAACTCTCCTGCCCTCAAAGGCCACGCAGACAGGCCATGTTTGTGGTTTAACTATCTCGTGTTTTTCTACCCTGGGTGCTTTTGTGTTCCATCATGAAGGCAGATCAAATCCGTCCCTCTCAAACGGCTGAACTGTGTTGCGGTGAGATCAAAGTACGTCAAGATGGACGTTGTTTCCACTTCTTTTGAAGACACAAAAGAAGACACTTTTCTGACTAACTCTGCTACAAAGACATGTTCATGTGTAATATGCTTTGACGGAGATGTGGATTTGAACAGGACGTCAAAAGCCACGTACGTTCGGTCTATCAGTTTAACCATGAAGTCTCACAAACACACGCCTTTGAGATTCATTGAAGAGCACATATGAGAATACAAACGTCTTCCGGAGACAGACCGTAGGCTGAGTATCGACCGATCTCACTTCCACCGCCACCACAACATCCTGCCCAAAGTCCTGTATGTCAGGAACCCATGTCTGAACTATCAGCGCATTAACTGAGAGTTCAATGCCGACTGACTCATACGTACTCAAAGTTTTTATTTTCCAGGATTCCTGAGGGATGGGTGTCAAGATGAATGTTTATTGCCTGTTAACATCACACCACATCTTGTTCCTGTTGATGTTTCGGTCATCTTTTTTTGTGATTAGCAAGGCGTGAAATCGTTTAAATGCTCTAACATGCTTTATTAAAAGTCATCAGCTCCTAATAACATCCCTCAGAGCAGTTACAAATGTCTGAAGTCAACATTTGAAGTGGATCAAAACCTGTCATCAAAGTTATACATGAATTTTGAACAATACCCGTTCTTGTCAACTTTGATTAACTTTTTTGATCTACTTTAAATGTTGACTACTGTATATACTATATGGACAAAAGTATTGGGACACACCTCTTAATTATGAATGCAGGTGTTTCAATGAGACCCAATGCCACAGGTGTATGAAATCTAGCACCTACTCATTCAGTCTGCATTTACAAACATTCGTGGAAAAATGGGTGGTTCTGAAGAGCTAAGGGTATGTTTACACGACAACGTTTTCAACTAAAAACTTAAAACTTTTTATGCGTTTTGGATGTTTGTTTACACAACAACTGAGTTTTGGGTGCCTGAAAACGCAAATTTTTAAAAACGGGTTTCAAGGTGCACTTTTTAAAAACGTGAATCTCTGAAGACGATGACGTCATGCTCATGCGTATTACGTGTTCAGTCTATATTGTTTCATTGCCATCTAATGGCCTGGCAGCAGAATACAGCATTTTAGTCGTTTTTGTGGATCTGTGTGAATAATGGGGATCTTTTGACAATAATGTCGCCTGTACGCGTAAAACTGAAAGGAGAAACTTCTCCTTTTTAAGCATATCGTTGTCGCGTAAACGTACCCTCAGTGAATTCAAGCGTTGTTTCTGATAGGATGCATATCTGTAAAAGTCTCCACCGCTCTGCTTATTCCACCTCTTAAGAGTTCAAAAGTATTACAGGCATTAATATCAGCACAAAACCTGTGTGGCGGGAGCTTCATGGAGTGGGTTTACATGATGTAAAGCACGTCGCCACTGGACTCTGGATCCGTGGAAATGAGTTCAGTGGAGGGACAGATAATGACTCTGATAATTTGCCAGCTGATGGGAGAGTCTGGGTTTGGCGGATGCCAGAAGGACTTTACCTGCCCAACTGCATTGTGCAACTGTGAAGTTTGATGAAGGAGGGATAATGGTTTTGCCTGTTTCTGAGGGTTGGGCTTGGCTCCTTACTTCCAGTGAAGGGAAATCTTAATGCTTCAGCAAACCAAGACATTTTGGACAAGGCTATGCTTGCAGCTTTGTGGGAACAGTTTGGGAAGGTCCTTCTATATTCCAGCATGACTCCAACCCACAAAGCAAGATCCATAAAGACATGGATGGATGAGTTTGGTGTGAAAAACTTGACTGGCCCTCACAGAGCCCTGACCATCCATCCATCCATCCATCCATCCATCCATCCACCCATCCATCTATCCATCCATATATCCACCAATCCATCCATCCACCCATCCGTCTATCCATCCATATATCCACCAATCCATCCATCCACCCATCCGTCTATCCATCCATATATCCACCAATCCATCCATCCACCCATCCGTCTATCCATCCATATATCCACCAATCCATCCATCCACCCATCCATCTATCCATCCATATATCCGCCAATCCATCCATACACCCATCCATCTATCCATCCATCCATCTGCCCATCCATCCATCCGCCCATCCATATATCCATCCATCTATCCACCCATCCATCATCCGCCCATCCATCCATCCATCAATCCATCCCAAAACTTTGTCAAGTCAACATTCAAAAAGGTTTTCTAGTTAAAAATTAGTCATAATGCATTTCTTTGAACATCAATTCTGCTTTACATTCAAATCTATTTGAATCGCAATTCTGCATCATTTTTAAACCTAACCAAACCTTCTTATCAAGATTTCAAATGCTTCGTTGTACTTTCCCAAAACCATCACTTAGTGTTTACTAGAGTTGAAGGGAGGTGACTTAACATGCTTGATGAAGATGACTCGTTATCTTTGGCCAGATAACCGATTAAAACACTGAAAGGAGGCAATGGGTGGCGATGGCTGAATTTAACCGTTTGTTCTGTTCAGACCTGGCGCTGTTTCTCAGGGCGTTGCTGAAACATTCGTGTCCCGCAGTTCCTCAATACCTGATACTACCCAACAGTCACACCTTCATCCAGGAGATCAGAGAGGGAGCGTCTACCACAGACTGAAATGAGTCTTCACTTCTAATATTAGTCACCACTCATCCACGAGGTGCAGAACAACACAGCAAAGAAAGAACAATTCAGACTTCTAATGTTACATGTGTGCAAATGCTATGCTAAAACAACTTCAAAAAACATCTAAGAAAGTTTGTGAGTGTTTAGACGTTCTGTCTTATTGTGCATTTTTACAGCATTGTCTTCGTTGACCTGCAATCAAGTACAATTATGAAGACAAATGCTTTGGGATTTTCTACAGCCCAACCAGTTGTTTTTTTTAACCAGAAAAGTGACCTTATTCTTCAATTACAAAAGCATTCCAGAGAGACCGTTGCATTGTGTGTGTCCATTACGCGCCAGCGGGCATCAGTGGGCGGCCGTCTTTGTAGGTCTCTGGATTAAGGGTGGGGTCAGATGGCAGATTCAGAGCCAGCGCTTGGGAACTGGACGGCTGCCCAATGCAGACTGATGTGGATGCCCTTCTGAAGGAGAACATGTGCTTGTGATGCTCCTCGCTTTGGGTAAAAGAGTCTGTGAAATGAATAAATGTAAATGCAAACGAGAATCTGTGCAAAATTTGATGCCACAGTACTAGCATGTTGTTTATTTAAAATTGAACATTGAACATTATACATGCACTTTTGTTCAAATGCAGGTATTGAACATTATGCATACAAAAATAAATCAGAAAAAATAAAAAGAAAAAAGAAAAAGAAATACAAAAATTAAATGAAAAGTAAATAAAGCTCACAAACTTTTAAAGTCTTTCTTATTTAAAAAACGGTCTCTAATACTGTCTATGTACATTCTTCTGTAAACAAAAACATAAAGTTGATTTTTTTTAGTAAACTTGCATTTATGAATGTGAAATTTGGCAACAATATAAGCAGATTAAATAAATAAAATAACTTTTTATCCTCCTCGAATGCTCATTCAGTTGCTAGGATAGATGGTGCACTTGCATTCACAAGTGTAAAGATTTGAGAACAGATGCCCATCATTAATGAAAGCAGCTTATTCACGGTACACAAATGACTGTACAAACTGTGTGTGTGACTGTGTGTGTGTATGACTGAGAGTGTCTCTGTGTGTGTGCCTGTGTATGTGTGAGTGTGTTTGTGAGTGTGTCTCTGTGTGTGTATGTGAGTGAGTGTTTGTTTGTTTGTGTGTATGTATGTGTGTGAGTGTGCCTGTGTGTGTGAGAGAGAGAGTGAGTGTGTTTGAGTGTATGCATGTATGTGAGTGTGCCTGTGTGTGTGTGAGAGAGATATTGTGTGTGTGTGTATGTGTGTGTGTGCCTGTGTATGTGTTTGTATGTGAATGTGTCTCTGTGTGTGTGTATGTGAGTGTTTATTTGTTTGTGTGTATGTATGTGTGTGAGTGTGCATGTGTGTGTGAGAGTGAGAGTGTGTGTGAGTGTGTATTTGTGTGAGTGTGTTTGAGTGTATGCACTCAAGTGCATTGTGTGTGTGTGTGTGTGTGTGTGTGTGTGTGTGTGTGTGTGTGTGTGTGTGTGTGTGTGTGTGTGTGTGTGTGTGTGTGTGTGTGTGTGTGTGTGTGTGTGTTTTCCATTCTAAGGGATGGCGATTAGATCTAAAGCAACTGAAATGAGCCGCTTGAGTTCACAGGAACCCTGATCAGAGCAGAGTGATGTCACCCCAATATTCATCTGTTACTTTTCTCTGTGACACTGCAATATGTAAAAGAGCACATACGAGTATGTCCAAGCATAAAAATCTGCATGTGTGTCAGAACTACACTTTGCATATTAATAACCATGAAAAATAACGAGATAATGTTGGACAGAGATGAAAAAGATCTGTGTGTGTGTGTGTGTGTGTGTGTGTGTGTGTGTGTGTGTGTGTGTGTGTGTGTGTGTGTGTGTGTGAGTCAATACTGCAAGTTCATCTGTGAGTTTTCCTTCACCTGACGACCTTCTCGCTGTCAAAGACGAATCCTCAAAGTCTGAGCGCAGGTCACTGTGATGTGTGATGCATCGATCCACTATTTCTGTTCTCCTGCCGTCTCAAAGAGCTGGCGCACGTTCAGACGGCTTCACCGAGAGACACAGGACTCCGTCAAACTCGTATCTGAGACAAAAGAATCACGGGGAATTCTGGGATTGAACCGAGATTACGGGTCACCGCCGATGAGAAGTGTAAGGTGGGCGGTTTTGACACGGGTGACTTAAAGAGATGAAATACACTAAAAATGAATCTGTCATTTATCATTTACTCACCTCATGTTGTTCCTAACCGGTTTGACTTTCTTTCTTCTGAGGGACATTAAAGCAGATGTTTAGCAGAATGTTCAGGAATGGAAATCATATTTTAAATCATATCAAAAATAGTCCCTAACCCTTAAAGTGTGTTTTCTATACAAGTCAAATCTTTCAGTAAGTATCTACACATAAACAATACAGCATTTTTAACTAACCGTCTCTGGGTATTGGTACTTACAGCATAGTTAGTAAACATTACCAATGATTATATTATCATTATCATGCTAGATTTTAGACCTTTATGGACTTTAATCCTCCTTAAAGTCAGATGATCTCAACATAGCTCAAATATAGAGACATGAATACACAAAATACTAACAAACAGGATTTGAACGACATATACATCCCAGTTTGCATGCTAAATAGTATGCAAGATGATAATCATTGTGTCTCAAATCATAGTAAGTTGAAAACAATCCTCAGTGTTATGTTATTTGCATTAATTATGTCTCAAAATGCCATGTTCCATGTTAGATTCCTTTAAATATTTGAATGTTCTCTTTCAACTGTATAAAAATGGCATAACATTTCCAAAGAATATATGAAAAAAAAAAAAAAAAAGGTTTCAAACAGGTTTCCCCCAAAACACTTCTTCAGACCATATCTGGCTGCCATTGGTCAGTCAAACAGATAGTCCCGCCCCTGAACTTACCCCATTGGTTGATTCAGAAGTTGTCACTCAAATGAACAGATCAGTATTCTTCACGACTCAAGCAATCAATGACTCTGATTAAACGGACACACCACACACTACCTAAGCAGACAATTGCGTGTGTGTGTGTGTGTGTGTGTGTGTGTGTGTGTGTGTGTGTGTGTGTGTGTGTGTGTGTGTGTGTGTGTGTGTGTGTGTGTGTGTGTTTGTGTGTGTGTGTGTGTGTGTGTGTGTGTGTGTGTGTAGCTCTGGGCAGAGGTGTTGCTCATGTAAACTGCTTCACGGAGAGCCGATCTGTGTCTAAACATGTTGAAGAAATGCCTTCATACCAAAGTCTGCTGAGTTCAGTCTGGAAAACATCACAGTCTTATAATAATGGTTCTTATTGTTCTTTAGGTTCGGCAGCACATTCTTCTTATCGAGAAGCTTTTTTGTCTGTTCAGGGTCCTCAAACTGCTATAGAAAACTCTTGATGTTTTATTATGCGTTCTTCAGGTCAGTTAGTTTGTTTCTAAGCGCTTTAAAGCACCAGATTATACATGATATCTAAAAAAAATAAAAAATAGATCTTCTAAACTATGGAAACGGTTTTTAAATTAATGTGTATGAGTGTGTTGACCATCTGGCTCTCTGGAGCCTCATCATCATCATCATCATCATATATCTCTCGTTATCAGTTCTTCATCATCGCTCATTATCTTGCCCTCTAGATGAACCATGACATCAGACTGTGCATGAAGGTCGTGACCACTAATTCCCTCTGACACATTGGGACTGCCTCCCTGAACTGACAAACCATGAGAAGAAACACAGAAAGTTTGTCACATATATGAGTTAAATATCACACAACATGTTATATAATGAAATGTTTTGCATTTACCACTATGATTCTCGCATAAATACCCCAATTATTGACACGTGTGGCCCGTTTGTTTGAGTCCACTGGCAGTTTGTGATACTGAACTTCAGACTGATGCTTTTTATTGTCCATAAATCTAGTTCAGACACCTTCTGAAGACACTTACGGGAATGAAGGGATGATTCCTGAGTCTGGAATGATCACCTGTCACAGAGATCTCGGAATGATCAATTATCCAGAACTGCCTTCAGGCACTCAGACACACAGACAGAGAGTAACTGATCCAAACCCTAGTCCAAGGCCTTCACACAGAACGCGTTTGTGTTTAAAAATGAGAGACGCGGTTAAAAGAAAACGCAAGGATTTCTTTTAATTAACCTGAGCGCCATTTTTAGAGCGCCGTATCGGAACGGCCAAAGACGTGCGCTTATAGAAAAACTAAAGTCCATTCACACAGAACGCGTTTTTGCTTTTAAAAACCGCGGGTAAGTGTAATGGGGGGATAAGGTTTTTTTAAAGGCCCACTGAAACACGCAGCATTATTCAATGTGCTGTAATTTACACTGAAGACAGAAGATGGACGGGGCATATCAAACAGCTCCTCCCCTTTTTAAAAATAGTCAATAGCGTTTAGTTTATATCACAGCTTGACCAGAACCGTTGAGCTTAATAAAGCAGTTTACTCATAACCTCTATCCGTTTCTCCTCATAATCTCCTAAAATATAGCATTCTGTGCAGAATTCAAATGGGTCCCATACGTTTTGTGGTCTGCGGCAACTCGATCATATGATCCGCTCTCTGATATCGTGTCTCAGGACCGGAACTGCGGTGGTTCGCGTGACACTAACATGAAACCAGACGTCATTCACCCCAATGGAAAGCATATTTAGACTGTCTGAATTGTTCCCTATATCCCCTATATAGTGAACTAAGTGCCAGTCACCATGTAGAAAATAGTAAATGTGTGAACAAGTGACTGATTTCAGCCACAGCTTCAGCATTTATAGGGGGCGGGGCTTCAGATTCTAGAAAAGCATTTGATTGGACAGAAAATCTGATGAGAAGCTGTCATCAAAATCATTGATCCAAATTGGCGGAAAGTGAGTGACTGTAAGTTTTAAATGCATATATCTTCTAAATATGAATTTTTTGGAGCACATCAGATTATACATAAGAGTAAGGCAAACATATTCATACTAGCTAGCCTAGAAGCCCAAAAAACTTTGATTTGGATTTCATGGGGACTTTAAGGTTAAACTTTTTTTTGCCAAGATTGACAGCCAATCAGAATCCATCCTGATGTAAGAGCTCGAGCATTTAAAGTGACAGACAAGCACACTCGCAGAATAATATAATTAGCAAATATAGTTATCTTTATAGTTATCGTTCTTGGTGTGAATGGACCTATATTAAAGAATAGCAGAGTTCAAACCACAGCTATAACGATAACGGCACAGAGAAACAATATTGTTGGAATCACTTTCAGAACGATTTCATCTGGCTGATTAACGATAAAAACATTGACAGCCAATCAGAATCCATCCTGCTGTAACGAGCTCGAGCATTTAAAGCGAAACTGCAGTGCACGCTTAGAATAAACAGAACGATATCGTTGCTAATATAGTTATCATTATTGGTGTGATCGGGCCTTTAAATAGTTTTGCATGGTTAGCTTACGAACATCAAACTCTACCGGGATTATGCGAGTCCACTCGCGTTTCATGATGAGCACTATTTGAATGGCACACAAAGTTGCTGCCTATAGAGAGCAAGAAAGAAAACTAGCTGGTGAGATAGACATTACTCATCATTATTATCAGCCTGTTAATTGCTCTGTTTTTGTGTGGTCACAGAGCTCATGGCAGGTCAGTGTATTTCTGTCCTCACAAACCCTCTTCTGTGCGTGAATCTCTCCAGCCCTCCGTCTGTGTCCTTGGCCGCGGGCCCGTGTGTGTGTGTGTTTCTGCTGATGCTCGTTCTTCAGTATCTTCATCTCTTTCCAGCGAACATCTTGTGTTTTTCTGCTGACACACACACAGAGACCTGCGATTGTCTGCGCTCGCTGACCCCTGATTGGCCCTGACACCAGAGGTGAGCGTGAGTCACCGTCATCATCACGTGACCAAATGAGAGGCGCCCACACACACACACACACATAATACAGTTGCTGTTTAAAGGTCAAGTCACTGGCACCTTGAGAAATATGACATTTATTGCTGAAACTATATTTTAGAGAGGCAGTAGGCCTACATTATTGTTCAAAAGTTTTGTATGATTACATTTTTGTTTTTGAAAGAAATTAATACTTTTTTTCAGCATAGGCCACTTGAAATTGATCAAAAGAGATTTATAATGGTACAAAATATTTCTGTTTCAAATAAATGCTGTTCTTTTGAACATTTCTATTCACCTTTTTTCTTAGTTATTAAACTTAAAATTTGATTGCTGTTATTATTTGACTGAAATTGTTTTGTTGAGTCACATTTACCCAAATATAAAAGAAACAATGCGACAAATTCTATTTTCATAAAGAAAATGTATATTTTTTCATAGATCTTTTTTTTCTTCATCATAAAATTATTTTCATATCAATTAAGCATAAGATACTTTTCATTAAACTGCATACATTTAATTGTTAGAACAAACAAATGCTTTGCCATTTAAAATATTACAGAATTTCTTCACATTATGCTAAACACAATTAAAGGGCTGAAAACATGTTTTAAAAATAATAATAAAAACTAGATAGAAAAAGGTTGATGACAAACTTTGATCATGGTTTGACAAAACCTAGCCTGAATGTTTAAAATAGTTTTAAAAGCTTGATTTTTAAAGGTTTTAGACACACAAAGTCAGAAAAACGTAGACAGACCAGATCAGACTACTTCAGGCCGCATTAGTTTTAAGTATTGTTAACATGTTTCCCAAATTTTAGCACATTGCTAGCATGTTTTAGCATGCTGCTAACATGTTTCTATATGTTTTAGCCCATGTTGTGATACATAGATAAATATGAGTTTACTCAACATTCT
>JAPDVR010000003.1:50830314-50947814 GCA_026230005.1 Gila orcuttii
GGTGAGTGTAAGTTGGCACTTTTGCTGGTTTGTTCAATTGGCAGGTGTTTCTGATGAAGGTCGAGAACGTGCCTCTGCTCAGCAGTCCAGATAATGTGGGCGGGGCCTCTCACACTCCCTCCGATGAGGAACAAACGTCACCATGCCCATATTTGGACTGTAAACTTCCTACAGGAAGCGAGTGTCTGAGGATCCATCATGAGCCGGGAGAGTTTGCTGTCCGTCTTTTTCACTAATTTGCAGATTCAGCGAGTTTAAAATTACACTTTAATCTTCAAATCGTTTGGCGTAATCTATCCCATTCTTTTAGACAAAAATGCAACTTAAAAAACATACGAAAAACGAATAGAGTAATAAAGACATTTTAGAGCTATGTGAAATAACGAACAAAATGTTTTGATAGAAAACATTCTAATGTCATTTTTAGTTGTTTAATCCAGTGTTTCCGCTCAAATAAAATATGCCCTACACAAACTATACGGTGAATTTAGGTAAACTGGGACACTTTTTGCCATTGAGATGAATGGGAAAATGTCCCAATATAGCAACATAACACCTACGCGCATCAAAATCATAAAACAACCCTAATATTTATATAGGCTATATATATAGGCTATATGGTGGTAGCCTTTATCCTTACTGTATAAAATCAACAGCCTACCTGAAATCCAATGTTCGAGGTCCTTTCTTTTAGCAGAAAGGATCTCGGGAATAATGCAAATCAAATTCTTGTATCTATTCCTAAATCGATAATTAAATTATTTCAAATCGTGAGGTTAAAAATCGCCCCGTTCCCTTTTTACTGCGCGCTTCGCCCTCGGGCTTGTTTACGGTCCCAGCAGTTCCCGACAATGACGTGATGATGCGCGTGACGTAGCCACAGTTGGGGGCGTGGCCAGCTGTCAGTGCTGGAGTTGCTTATAAATACGAATCGGGATTCCGATCCACACGAACGAACGAACGGATCAGAGCAAATCAAACGGACATCTCTCCCAAAAACAGCGTTCGCTTTCATTAGACAGCCTCTTAGAATCATTCAAGAGCGTTTTGTTCCTGCTGTCGCGCTATTCATCACATCTTTGGGACTTCTTGTGTTTAATTCATTCGAGAGGAGCGTCGATCCGAGAGCGGAACGGGACGGAACGCTGTTTCATTGACTGTCATCGTTATTCGCTCTCCGACGGTTTTTTTTTTACACTTGAAGGTGTAAATTAGACATTGAACTGTCAAGCAGAATTGCTTTCTCCAAGAATATCTATGAGTACACAAATGGAGCAGCCGTTTTACCACGACGACTCGTTTCTGTTGGGTTACGCGCATAACGACGCGGCACTACATGACTATAAACTCCAGAAACAGAGCATGAACTTGAATTTGACTGAGCAATATCGGAGCCTCAAATCGGAGCTTTATCAGAGCGCGAACGGCGATGTCGGGTCGCTCAAACTCGCGTCTCCGGAGCTGGAGAGGCTCATCATCCAGAACAGTAACGGGGTTCTGACGACGCCCACACCGGGCCAGTACCTCTACGGTCGGGGGATCACCGACGAGCAGGAGGGCTTCGCGGAGGGCTTCGTCAAGGCTTTGGATGAGCTTCACCAGATGAACCACATGCCCCCGCCCAACGTGTCGATTGGAGCCGGTGGCGTCACTACGTGCACGACAACAGCGTCCGTTTTCGGCTCCTCCCTGCAATCTGAGCCTCCCATTTACACGACGCTGAACGCGTACTGCCCCGCACCAAACCACCCGTCCACCACCATTAACTACCTGCCTCATATTCAACACCCGGAAAACACGCACGCGTTCCAGCACCCCGCGCCGCGCTTCTTGCCTTTGAAAGAAGAACCGCAGACCGTTCCCGACATGCACAGCAGCGACGGCTCGTCACCACCAATGTCTCCAATCGACATGGAGAACCAGGAACGCATTAAAGCGGAGCGCAAACGGCTTCGTAACCGACTTGCGGCCACTAAATGCCGAAGGCGCAAACTGGAGCGCATCTCGCGGCTGGAGGACAAAGTCAAGGGTTTGAAGTCTGATAACGCTGGCTTGTCCAACACAGCCTCCGTTCTGCGGGAACAGGTGGCGCAACTTAAACAAAAGGTCCTGAGACACATGAACAGCGGCTGTCAGCTTATGCTGACCAGTAAGATGGAGGCGTTTTAAACGCGGTTGGACTCAGATAAACATAACACTGGAAATTGTTTATGTTCCACGATGAGAACGCACGCGCTCTCAGATGAGGTACTTTGGACTCGTCCTGGGTTCAGATACATGATTAAAGCAAACCCTCCGTCCAGAAGGGGACGGAACGGACTCTGAGGCTCCGAGACGAAGTGGATAAGGCCCGTCGCCGCCTCCGTATCAAAACTGTGTTTTTGTCATGATCTAAAGTGTATTTGATCATGTAAACGCATCTGATATTGTCGTGCAGTAATACAACCGATCCTGAACTCATAAATTATTGTTAGGCTACTGTTCAGGTTGATCCTGACACTATGTTACCATTGTCACATGTTTACAATGTCTTTTTTTTATGTGTGCGCTGTTTATTTAAGTAAAGATTTTGAAATATAACTTTCCATGTGTATGGGTTTTCATTTGTGTTGTTATGTTTATTGCCTTGGTTCACTCTTTGTAAAGTAATCAGCTGTTTTCTGGGGGTTGTTGTGTGTATTGATTAATACTTCTTGCGTTTGCGTGTTCACAAAAGGGGGCACTAGGCCTTTCCTACTGACGTCAGTAGCACTTCCATATATGGTAGCTTTTTGGTCCTCGTACGTCACTCTCCACCCACAAGCCCGAGTGGAGAAGTTCACCGATCCAGGATCAGAGAGAGAGAGAGAGAGAGAGAGAGAGGGGGGGGGGGGGGGGTTTCCGAAGTTGGACAAGACCACTGTGAGCGTGTGTGTGTGTGTGTGTGTGTGTGTGTTTCCATGGAGTTTAGTGGGTTGAACGCTTACAAGGAAACAATGATGCAGCCTTTAAAATGCGGAACTTATAGGCTAATATAAGAAGAGAAACATTTTAGAATTGTAAAATAATATGAATTATATATTATTTAGTCTGTTTATTATATTTAAATGTTAAAATTTGACTTATTTATTAGTTTTATATCCTCAAACTATATTATACTATAAAAGTAAAAATATATATATATACATTTTATAGGTCATTACATAGTTTTGAGCATGAGAAACAAATTGAATAAAGACATTTTTGGAAGAAAACAAATTCCTATAGGAATAAAATATATATTTTTTTCAAAAATGACCTTAGGCTATACAAAGTTTGGATAAAAAAGCTTGAGACCTAAAAATTGATTGGTGAATAAAAAACAACAACAATGTTTTTTCCTATTCATGTCTTTTCATGTCAATTCATTTTATTCACATGTAATGTCATGTCCTCTGTTGAGACTGACTCATTTATTAAGAAAATTAAAAGACATGTATAGGCAAAAACAATGTTTTATTTTTTTTTATTTACCAATCAATTCTTAGGTCTCAAGCTTTTTTATCCAAACTTTGTATAAAGATGATTCTCAACTATTTTATGAAAGATATAACAGAATGATTTGATTTAAAACTGTGACATGTGTTGTCAAAGAAATTTGCTAAAATATAATGTCTTTGTGGGAAACAACTCAACGTTGGGTCTCAGGAGGAGGATATGATGCACAAGAAACACACTGATGAACTTTATACAGAGATATCAGGGGTCAAAATATGGCCAGGGAAGAAAACACACCTTCAGCATTAGATATGAGTTTATTTTAGGAGCTGAATGATGTTATAGATGAAGAGATTAGAGTCAGTAAGCATGAATATAAATGTATGTTGTTATTATTAGGCCCAATTCAGTGTAAGATACTGTAAGATAACTGGTTTTCTGGTCCAAGCCCAAACTGGTTTCACAGGAGAACAACCTAATCCAGCTAGACTGGTTTAACCATTTTTTTTATTTCAGTCAAATTGTAACAATTTTAAGCATTAGCCGAATCATCTGCTCCTAATTTATCACACTACTTAGTGGTTTGGATGTGTTCTGGAGATGAATATATCTTTTGGGAAGTGACTGCGCCCTCTGGAATGACTGAACCGGAGGCGCGCACGGCAGGGGCACGCATGAGATCTATAAAGAGATCCGGGTCTGGCACTGCCGCTGGAATGAAGAACATTAGCATGAAAATATGTGACCCTGAGCTGATCTTTCTGAATTTATTTCCTCAATGACGGATTTATTTAGTAAATGTTTAAACAATTAATCCACTAAAATAATAGCCTATGTTTCCATAGTAGTTTTAAGTAGACTTTATTACCATGAAAATACCATCTTGGTAGCTACACAAACTATAGTCCAAATAACAAAGCTATAGTCTCTGAAACGCGTGGGACGTTTGTTTTTAGTGCCACTTCATCACTGGAAAACGGGAATGGGGGTTTTTTTTTCACGGTGATAAAGGCCCACTCGGGTCCACCAGACAGTGACGTCAGTGACCCACCTGCGTGTTTTTCTGCTCGCTCTCGAGGTGGAATCGAGGAAGCCACATCAAAGCGCTGAAAGTATGCGCGACACTTGAGCTCTGGTTGTTTTGGAGATTTTAAAGGTGCACACCTTCGTGTGTGTTTCATTTCATCTGAGAACAATATCAACAGCTCTTTTAGTTTCATGAGTGTTTCTTGTGGAACAATCTAACCCCCCCCCCCCACACACACACACTCTCTCATTTAAATTGACTTATTCCATTCTGATTTTTGTTGACTTTTGCGAAGTTTCCCTAAGTGAAGGCCCCTGAAATCAAAATGTATTTTTTTTTTTAGCTTTTAGTATAAATAGCCTATGTTAGTCTTAAGGTTATTAATAAAGCCGGTGTGTTCCAAAACAATGACAAAATTTGCATTTAGGAGATATAAGCATTCAAAACTTACCGTCTCTCACTTGTTTGATTTTTATGAAATTTACCATTTTTATGACATCACAACGGACTTCAGCTTCTCAACACATCTTCTGTCCAATCAAATGTTCTTTAGAATCTAAAGCTCCACCCCCTATGCTATAAATACCACCTGGCCAGCGACTGTTGACACGACATGAAGAGATATGTGTTGGAGATGTATGGTTGCTCAAACGCTCGAGTTTTATTACATTTTCCAACTGTACGTTGGTTAAGAATGAAATGGCTGTCAAGGCTGTCCCCTATAACCACTTCTTTTTGCACTTTCACTGGAACCCTTAGCCCAAGCTCTCAGACAAAGCCAAGCTATTGCTCCAATTACTTGATTTGGTTCTCAACATTATACAGTATATTGTTGTATGCGGATGACATCATTTTGTACCTTTCAGACTTAACAAACTCTATGCCTAATGTCTTAAAGTTATTCCACCACTTTAGCAGCATGTCTGGATGCATGATAAATTGGGATAAATCCTCCATAATGGCCCTTAACAATATCTTTCACCAAATTTCCCTTCCTAACAATATTGTGTTCACTAAATCATTCACATACCTAGGAATCAAAATAATGGATTCTCTGTCAAGAATCATCCAATTAAATTTCAGTGAATTCAGCCAAAAAAAAAAAAAACTTGATCTTCAAAGATGGACTAACCTTCAGATCTCAATGCAAGCCAGAATCAGTACAGTCAAGATGAATATTCTACCACGCCTGAACTTCTTGTTTTTTATGATCCCATTCACACCACCTCCCAAATATTTTAAAGAGTTAAACTCTGCAGTATCTAGATTTGTCTGGAATGGCAGACAACCCAGAATACGTTTTTCTGTTTTGCAGCGCACAAAATCAGAAGGTGGCCTTGCCCTCCCTAATTTTCAGATTTATTACTGGGCATTCCAGATTAGAGCTATGCAAACACGGACGGACAAAGACAGTAAAGTGCCATGGAGAAGGATAGAATCAGTTTTTGTACATCCCCATAGACTTCAATATCTGCCCTTCACAGGTGTAGGACATCGCAACTCGCACCATAAATTTGGTAATGTTATTTCATCCACTTTAGCTGCATGGTACAGTGCTGAAAAAGCAATAGGCCATTCAAAGAAATTCTCTCACCAATCTCCTCTATGGAACAATGCTCACTTCTTATCTGATCAACAACCTTTTTGTTTACCCTTTGTGGTCGTCTAAAGGGGTTTTTACTTTTTCCAATATTTTTGACGGGACTGGTTTGCGCACATTCCAGGATATCCAAGCAGAATACAGTCTACCTGGCTTTTCTTTTTTCTTGTACCTGAGGTTGCGATCTGCTATGAAAGCTTACGGCTTGCCATGGAATTCTGTTTTGACTGACCACCCAATGTTTAGCTGGATTGATCCTGTCAAAGATCCTAGAGGGGCTCTTTACTCAGTAGTGTTCATAAACCTTTAAAGATACTATCAATGTTGGATTTGGAACTTTCTTGGTTAGGATTCCACCCAGACTGGGAAACAGTGTGGTCAAACCTTGGCCTTATCTAAAAACCTTAGTCATGTACTTATTCATTTTAAGACTATCCATCGTTTCTAGACACCTTACAAGCGTTATCGCATGAAAATTATACCCAATCCATACTGCAGTTTATGTAACACTGGCGCCACTGGTACATTTCTACATATGTTTTGGGACAGTCCAATGATTCATCTATTCTGGAAGTATGTGATTGTTAGGTTACATGATCTTACAGGCCTATATTTGGATTTGGACCCCTGTCTACTATTGAATGATGATTGATGAAAAGTGTTGATGGCAGGGTTCACAGCTGCAAAAAAAGCTATTTTACAGCAGTGGATAATCCCAGATACAAATTTGAAGCAATTTTGGATAGTCTCATTTCATTACATAGTTTGCCTTGAGTGTACAACTGCAAAGATCAATAAGGCAAAGACAACCACTGTAAACACCTGGATGGATATAGCCTCTGCCCTTAAAGAGCTTCTTTGAATATTCTACTGTCAATATGAGTTTGCTGCCAGTGTTTGTTAAGTGTGTTGTGTTCTGTGCGTATGTGTGTGTTTATTTTACTTTATTTTAATTTTATTCCTATTCTCATCCGAATGCTCTCTCTATATGATATATGTTGTTTATTGATTGAAAATAAAAAATTATAATAAAAAAAAAAAAGAATGAAATGGCTAGATTTTATTCACACCTCTACAATTGAATCCAACGTATCATCAGCACCCGGATTCGCTTCCATGGTGCTGTCAATACAACTTGCAGTCTGTGAGGTAAACTAAATGCTATTGGCTATTTGAAAAGAGGGAGGGGCCATTCAATATGTCCCGCCTTAGCTTCCTGTTTCAGTGGAAATTATGTCAACGCATCATACAAACCATTGCTGAGAATTTTCTCCTTAAAACTGAAGTGAATAAAAAACAGACTCAAAAACGCGGTTTGAAATCGCTGGTGTTTCTGACGTCACAAACGAATTTGCATATTCATAGAACCGCTGTGATTTATACTTCTGCGTCGGACCTACGCCGGAGCCTCTACGCTATAGACTACGCATTGGTTTTCATTTATACTTCTGCGTCGTTGTCCGCGTTGACGCGCAATTACACATGCAGAGGGAGCATGTGAAACCCGAGGGAGCGGTTCTAGCAGACCAATCACAGCGCTTGCGTCTGCATAGAATTGACGCGTTGTTACATTTTTGGAGAGGTGCACGTCAGGGTACGCGCACTACACACAGCCTACGACGTAGCCACGGCGTGAGTTCCACGCAGAAGTATAAATTGGGCTTTACAAGGCACTTCAGTGGGACTTTAAAGGAGTGATCACATTAACCTCTGTTTAGCAAATTTTCGCCACGTTGACCAAAAAAAAACTGGTTTAAAAAATAACTGTATGTGCATCTATGGGGTGTTTTTAATATGCTTTAGGACAAACCATGTGCAAATTCATCAGTCAACACCATTCAAGCTATTTTAAGACATGAAGAATTTATTTTCAAGGAAATAACGTTTAAATATGTAATTTCGGTGATCAAAGATTAGTTTTAAAGGATAAAATTATTGACTACAAGGGGACTTAATAACCGTGTCATCTTGAGCTCTTAATGTGGCGCATTAGCGTGTTTAGCGAGAGAGAGAGAGAAGCAACTCGCACGAAATGGAAAGAGCGTGAATGAATCGCTTTTGCCTCTAGATAAAAATATTAGAGGTTGTAGCGCCAAAAGATCATTAGCCAACCATAAATGTCCCTGAGCGCTTGTGGTGTTAAAGGGGTGGTTGATTGCGATTTCACTTTTTTCATTTTAAATAGTGTGTAATGTTGCTGTTGGTGCATGAACAGTATCTGCAAAGTTGCAGCGCTTAAAGTTCAATGTAAGCAGAGATATTTAAAAATCAGGAAGTGTAAATGCCTACAAAAACGACTCGATTGGGACTACAGCTGGGTTTTAGACGTCACTAACCCATACATTTGCATCAACCCTCCCTCCGGAATACGCAAAAAAGGGCATGGCCATATTTCTGCGGCTTTGCCGAAGTGGAAGAGTTACAGGGGAGAGATAGCCATGTCGTCGAAAGTGTGTTATTTTCATCCAGCTGTTAGGTCTTCTGTGTTTGGGCTTCCTACGGACGCTGTAGTTCGTCAAAAATGGCTACAATTTATGTTTGATCATGTTTCTGACAATTACAATCGTAGTTTAGCTCTTTGTGCGGCACATTTCACTGAAGACAGCTTTCATAATCTCCACCAATTCAATGCCGGATTACACAAGAAACTGTTGCTAAAACCTGAAGCTGTTCCAACGTTAAAACCAGATGCAGCAATTGTTGGGCCACAACCTGTAAGTAAGACTTAATAATTTTAAATGTATTTGTATAATTTTAGACGTAATGGTTTCTTTTTATCAAGGACGTAAACAAATGCCAGCGCTGGCTTTATAGCCACTTAGTTATGCTATTTCGTGTTTCTATGGCAAACGCGTACAAACATTTTGGACCTGAATTTGTAATCATATAGATTTTGTAAATGTATTTGCCATGTATAGATACTCTATGACGTAATTTTTCGATTTGATCGTGAACGTGATCAATGTCAACAGTGTTTGTTTATAGTAGCCAGTTATATCGATGCTATTTTAAGGTGTATAAAGTTGTTGGCATTTTAACACAGTTGTCACATGTACACCTAAAGAAAACAATACACAGAGTAAACTAAGTTTTGTTAATAGCTAAACGGTTCTTCATTATATCGATAAAACAATAACTTTAAAAAACTGTATTACTCATGTACTCATTTGTATTAAATGTTTAATCAAGATAAAAAATTATCTCAAGAAGCTAACAAGCAGCAGTAGCATTTTCAAGTATAACAGGGTATCAAACTTCTTATGTAATAATAGAAGAATAGAATAATAATAATTCAAAAACGTACCATTCAAAAACGTTTTGTAAGAGCCGTGTTTGGGGAGGTTCTTCTTGACTCTCTTCATCGCCGCTTTCTGGGTCTGATTCGGGCTCAAACTGATACGGCAGTATCGACACCATTATTTACATTAACCGGAGCACATGAAACTCACGCCCGTAAAGGAAATGGGCGTGACGGTTCCGAACAACGTGCGCTACGCAGTTTAGCCAATTACAACACACCGGCCCAAACTAACCAATCTGAGCCCACTGCCTGTTTCTGAGGGAGTGGTTTCATAGAATCAGGAAGTCAACCGGTCGTTCAAATGACAGAGGAGAAAGCAGCTTACAATAAAGGTGAAATTTATGAAAAATAAGACTTTTAAAAAAAGAAAAACCACGAATACATGTTACATTGCACCCCATTAACACAATCATGCAAAGAAAAAAAGCAGTAAACCACCCCTTTAAACTCTCCATTGTTTCAACACGCTGCTAATTTAACTAGAAACAGTAAAACGGTGCTGCAGTTGTCAATATTTTTCGGTCTGCCATTTAAATATGATTGTTTCTCTCTCGTTTCACTTTACCCCAGTTTAATTTGCACAAGAATGGCTCACAGGCCTGTAAAAGTGCAGCACTCGTGAATGAGTCAAAGCTCATTCAGCAAAGTTTCTCAACAGAACCTGCACATGTTATTTATATCCCGCCTTCGTGATTAGCCTGAAGAGCTTTCTGGAGCATTTCTTCTTCATACTTCCCCTCTATTCTACATGAAGAGGCTTTCTTACGCCTGAAAGACTGTAGGCTACAGAGGGAGAAACATCAGTGACTGATGATGACGACAAAATGTGGGCTCATCTCCTCCATCACACGCTGATTTGCACATTTCATCGTTTCTCTCCCACTCACACACTGTAAATCTCTCCTTCGATCTCATGAATATTCCTTCTTGTCCTTTCCAAGACTGATAGATGAACGCTGAGGCTCAGATTGAGTGACACTTTCCGTCAAACACCCACCGACACTGACACAACACGACTGTTACATAATGTAGGCTACTCGAGTATCATTGGTTTGCTGCTTTTTAACCTGTGGGTCACAGCAAGTGTTTTAAATGCACATTATATTAATATATACTCTAAAATATATACTCTATATATATAAACTCTAAAAATATGGTTCTTTACACGTAGTAACAGTTCAATTTAGAACTGTATCGTCCTGAACAACCCTTTATATGCCGAAATGCTTCTTTGTGTTGGAGTTTAGGGTTCTTTATTCCCGCCTTTTTGTTTTTCAAATCTGTAACTGTCAAAGCCTCATTACTGATATTCTGGAGCTCAGCTATACAACTGCAGTTACTACACAGACTGTCAATATACTCTCTCAACAGGTAAATTATTTCTTTCTTAAAATGTCTATAAATTATAACTTTCATTGTAAAAATGGTAACGATCATTTCCTAACAATCATGTCTTTTTCTCTTTTAGTTTAACAGAACATGTAAGTTAAAGGATACTCATCTTCTATTCTCCACAAAGTAAGTAACAGAGATATAAAATGTATGATATTTTTAAAATTATGACTTTATGCCTAAACATACCCAGTCACAAAAAATATTAAAGCTATCCCATGACTTTATCACTTTTTCCTTTTAACATGGTAAAGCTAATTTTGGCCTTCATGAACATAATCAAATGGAAGAGACACAATGTAACTCTAAACTCAATTGTGTATTTCAGATGCTGTCACGTATCATAACCTCATCATCTGCAGAGAGAAACTGACACTCAGAATACACACATAATGAAGGACGTAAAGACATCATAGGGGATTGTGAAGATATTTCACTGGAACTTGGTCTTCATTACATCTATATCTATATTCAGTGTCAATTTTTATTTATTAATGTATTCAGCTAACAACTGTTGTTAGAGCACTGTCATTTTTGCTCAAATATGCCATGTCAATAAAAAAAATTAAAATATACCTAATTGACACAACATGCTGTTTAAAAAAAACTAAAAAAAACAAGTAGCGGCAACAAGATATGAGACCAGGCATAGAGGACTAAAAATACTATATTCATAAATCATTTATAAAAATTATATTAATAATAGTAATATTAATAATATAAAGATACTATACTAATATCAATGAAAATAAATATTGTTGAAATTTATAACACCATTAAGGTCCTATATAGCACTTTCAAAGCATGGTTCTATGGAACCTTATATAAAGCCTTATATTACCTTATATGAACCTTATATTATCTTATATAAAGGGTTCTATTTAGCACCAAAAAGAGTTATGTTATTGTTACAAGCCGAAGAACCCTTATTTGGTACTGTTCAGAACCATTTTTCTTAAGAGTGTGTGTGTGTGTGTATATATATATATATATATATATATATATATATATATATATATATATATATATATGTGTGTGTGTGTGTGTATTCAAAATATGCATAAATAGCCTACTAGCTAATGGTGTAAAAATACAATTATACTATACTAAAATAACACTACCCGACATAAATATAGCTAGCCTACTATTTGGCTTAACCAGATGTTTTTCTTGTGATCCGTGGGAGTTTTTGTGGTTAGATAAGTTGGGTCAAGAGGCGCTAAATGTCAAGCCTGGTTTAACCGATTATGAATTCAGCATCAAACACCATCACAGGGTCAATGAATATGTGTTTCGCCTTCAAATGGGTTCATGGCGCCATCTAGTGCTGCAAGTGCCATAAAGCAATTCAAATTGGTTTAGAACAGGGGTCACCAACCCTGCTCCTGGAGAGGTACTGTCCTGCAGATTTTAGTTCCAACCCCAATCAAACACACCTGGACCAGCTAATCAAGCTGTTCAGGGTTACTTGATAATTACATGCATGTGTGTTGGAACAGGGTTGGATCTGAAGTCTGCAGGACAGTAGCCGTCCAGGAGCAGGGTTGGTGATCCCTTGTTTAGAAGAAAATAGGCTGTCAACTTGGGGAGTGATGATGAATAGGCCTAGCTAGTGAATAATAAACGCTACAGACCTTATTCAGAGCAGCGCCATGACAGGTATGAAAGTGAGGCTGTGAGGGATAAACCGTGTTTTCAATGGCATCCGCTGTAAAAAGTTTCGAGATCACTTATAAATTTCTACAGCTAATTTTGTCTGGGGTTTTTTTTAACTGAAATTTCTTGTAAAGATATTTTTGCAGTGTTTCGTCAGAAGAACAATCCAAAAACACATCTATCCCTCACAGGCTCAATCAAAGATGCCGCTCCTGTGAATAAGGTCTATTCTGCTTCACATTACATACTCAGTGATTCGGGACAAATATAAACAGAATAATAGACATTAGTGTACAACACATGTCTATGGCAACAATACCAAGGCCAAATTAATCTGCAGGGGTCACGTGGTACAAATCAGAGCTCTCAGAAACAACCTACAAATTGTAATCTATGAGGACATGGACACTTTATGCCTGGTTTCACAGACAGGGTTTAGATTAAGCCAGGATTAGGCCTTAGTTCAATTAGGACTATTTAAGTAGCTTAAACATGCCTTAGAAAAAAAAAGTATCAGGCTACTAATGTGCATCTTGAGTGAAAAAAAAAAACAAACAAAAAACAGTGGCACTGATATATTTTAAGATTAGAGTTAAAGATGAACTGAACTGAAAGAAATCAACGTTGATAACATGTTGTTTATGACAATTAAAAGTAAATTACATTAAAAATTTTAACAAAAAATATCAATATAGCTTTTTTTAAGCAGCACAAAAATTGCGTTTATTACGCTGGCAATTTCGATAACGTCACTGGCATGGTTAGACCCGCAAATGTATATAGGCAACAGCTGCAAGTCCTATATACACACACGAAAATGAGTAATTTTAATGGCACGGGTTACGCATTTGAGCCATAGACTGTAAAAAAATATGGACGTAGTGTCCGTGACGTCACCCGTAGGTTTCTGAAGAGCGTTTTTGAAGCCTAAAGTGAGCGGGGCCAACCGTCGCCATCTTGGCAGCGCGTCATCTCTCGTCACTCCCGGATAAAAGAAAATGGGCAAAGAGGCGGGACGTGGGTGGAGCTGAGGTGCTAATGCTATGCTGCTTGCGCTAAAGTGACAGCTGAATGTAAAAGTAAAGCCAATAGTTAAAGTTCATATTCTTGCCCTTCGAAATACTATAATAATTAAAAGACGTAACTAAAAGTGAGACTATGTGTATCGTGATGCATCATTATTCTGCTAGTTAAAAATGTATTATCATGCAGTAACTTACAATATTGCTCTGAGCTTGTAAGTTACGTGTGACAGTGATTCATGCAGTCAGCGCGGCATCGCACGTCAAGTTCGTAAAGAGCTTTATTCAGTTCAGTCGATTTTAAAATCTGATTTTGGCCGCCTCTCAATTTCTCAAATGGGTTAAACCAAAAATATTACCTCAGAAGTAAATGCACTAGAAATCCGCGCTCATTCAAGGGTGTGCATCTATTGCATGGACGGAGAGAAAGCACTGAAACCTGCAGGATTTCATCTCACGGTACTTTTTATTTAACACTTAAATTAAAAGTTAAATAAGCATATCTGTTCCGTGAGAGCAACGGTACCGCAGAACGAGTGTAGCCTGTATAACTTACTCCAAAACGCAAAGAAATTGTCAGACATCCATTAGTGCATGCGAGGAAAACAACTGGAAATACAGCGCTGGTTGTTCTCTCCATACTCTACAACGACGGAATCCAACGGCGTGGGCAAAGGTATAATGCGTGTATTAAATTGTATGAAATAATCCCGAAAAAAGCACAAACACTGCAGAGATGGCAAGTACAGCAGCTGCTGGAATCAGCTGAGGGTGACGTTAACAGATAGACAAACGTCAGCTAGCAGTTACAGCACAAGCAGCCTCAATCCACCAGTCACTCAAGTGGCCACGCCCTTAATTATGCAGAACTTTAAGGCTTAATATAATTTAAACGGATGAGTTGTAAAAAAAAATTCACCCCCCTCACAGTTGTCATGAAGGGCAAAATTAGCTGTATAGACTAAAACAAGTTAAGGCACCAGGCTGTAAACATATTTTTTTCGGCTGTAAAGTTGGCCATTTTAACATGGGAGAGATACAGATTTGGCTCACTTTTGCAGTCAGCCTCAAGCGGCCAGTCAATGAATTGCAGTTTAATTCACTTCCGTGTTGGTTTCAAGAAGGAGATAGGGAGGTTGCCGCTTGATTTGAGCCTGTGAGGGACAGGCCAGTAGTATCTGACTACCACCACATGGAGGACGACCAGTTTCAGGCTCCACATACAGTACAGGATCGTTTGGGGGAAGTGTGTGGGCGCGGGCGCTGTCGGAGCATGGACACTGCACCGGAGTCGATCTGTTGCAAAGAGGTCAACCTGGAACATTTATTGATCGGCGAAAATGCATCACCATGCACCGTTCATTTCGGATGCTGTGCGGTGAGAGAGACGTGTTGGAGGAGGCTATGCTATCTCTTAGGGATGTCCGAGCTGAGACGCTGGAGCGCCCCATAAGTAGCTGGAATGTAACAGTGTGTTTTACGAATTGACGACTGGGCTAGGCTAGGCTAACTTGTTATATCCTTTTCTCAGACTGTTAAAGTTAACAGCGTACCGGTAGTTCACTCTTTGGGCGAGGGGGCATTTGGGAAGGAGGAATAAGATTCCGTTCCCATCCTGTGCAGTGAACTAACGTTAACGTTACATCTTTCCCCTCAGCTGAATATCAAGGATTCTAGTATGCGTTGGACTTGTAGCTAAATAAAATATTTGATGTCAGACGCTTCATATACTCATTGACGTTTTCAACACATCTGTCTCTCGTACCTAGGATTAAACACTAGAAATCACGACTAGAATAATTTTGTTGACAAGGCAGGGGGTAGAGAGAAGCTAGATCTGCTGGTGTTGGTTGGCAACGGAGTAGCCTACCATGCCAGTGACGTAGTCGAATGTTGAAATCCAACATGGCGGCGCCCATGTAACAACAACAACATTTTCAACGTACCATTTTATCCCTTTTAACAAATTCTGCCATTTTAATAATTGTACCAATGAGAATAAATAAAATGCATCTGTTATATCACATTTTTTCAAATTTCAGTTCATCTTTAAGATTAAGTTAAAACAGCTCAAACATAGTTACTTAGGCCTGTTCACACTGCAGGGGCTTAATGCTCAATTCCGATGTTTTGAAAAAATCAGATTTTTTTGCAAGGCCGTTCACATTTCGAATTAAATGCGACCTTTTGTGATCTCCTGTGTGAAGATGAACGTGAAATGACCCAGAAGTGACCCGCATGCGCAGAAGAGTACTCAACGGTCAACGACGTCACTTGTTGTTTGCGGAAGTAGCCAAACATGGCCTGAATAGCGCTGTCCCCCCCAAATATTAATTAAATCAGAAACCTCGCTTCCCTTCCATTGACTGGTCCCAGCATCGTCCGCCATAGTTGTTGTTTATCTTCTCATTCCCGCCTACTTCAACGCAGAATTATGACGTTTGTCGCATATCAATGACGTACGGGTCGGCTACATGGACCTGGCTGTTCAGATTGAAGTCGCATTTGAAAAGATCGGATACATATCGGATTTGGACCACATACCCAAGTGGCCTGGGTCGCATTTGAAAAGATCGGGTGTCGTTCAGACTGTCATGAAAAGATCAGGTACAGGTCGCATAGGGGCAAAAAAATCGGAATTGGGTCGTTTCAGCCTGCAGTGTGAACGTAGCCTTAGTCTGGGACTAGGCTAAAGCCTTGTCTGTGAAACCAGGGGTATATCTCATAATCAAGTTGTTTACGTCATAGTATGAATGTCATGCTATCATTTAAGTTCAATAGTTAAATGTAGCATAAATTTGGCAAGATAAACACATTATTTTGAATATTTACGTTATATATACGTTATTTGATAACAAAATTTTCCACTAAACAGGATAACAACGACGGGATTACAGGGGTTTAAACTGCTTTAAAAAGAACAGTTAAAAGAACAAATTCCAATTTAGTTTATTTATGAATTAAAGACATATAAGATCAGAAGAGAAACACGTTTACTCAAGGCAGCCACATAATATTGAAACATCAAACTGCTCACACTGACCATCCGTTTACATACAGACACAACACAATGCCCAGACGTTCACTGTTAAACAGTCAAAGTACACTCATTCATAACTAGTCAAACAGAATTTACAGTGCTCTCACAGTTTTTCTTTACAGCATTATTTTTTTCTGTATAAATACTTAGTGTAAATGACAGCTGACACACAGACATAAATTACACATACGACTGTGTGAAATGTAAAGATTAGGCTATATGCATGTATGATAATGTGATGTTAGAAGAAATGAGACATCCATTATGGATACTTCCATATGTTGTGATTATCATGAAATATCACAGCTATAGAAACAAGCGACAATAGCAACATTTAGACAAAGTCTAAACTGAGACAAAAATGCCATAATAATATTTGTAAATGATGTAGTTTCATGCAGAGGGCAAATACAAAAACACACTGAATAAACAGTTCAACTCAACAGAAAACAAGATTCGCAACCCATATTCCTGATGTAATTTGTCATATTTCCAGGTGAATAAGAATATTTAAGATACACTTTACAATAAGGTCTCATTTATTAGTAGTAGAATGCATTTACTAATAATGAGCAATATATTTTATACAGCATTAGTAATCTTTGTTAATGTTAGCTAATAAAAATTGTAATTAATTTTTTGTTCATGTTGAGGTTAGAGCTTTAACTAATGTTACCAGACACAACTTTGATTTTATATATGCATTAGTAAATGCTGAGATTATCATTAGCTAAGATTAATAAACGCCATAGACATATTGTTCATCATTCGTTCATGTAGTTAAACCTTACTGTAAAGTGTTACCAAATATTCAATGAGATTCAGACCTAAATTCAACTTGTCATGTTGCCTTTAAAGGTGCACTGTGTTATTTTTAGCTGCATCTAGTGGTGAGGTTGTGATTTGCACCCAACAGAAGTTATGGTGGCTGACAGGAAATGATGTCGTTGTCTGAGACAGCAGAGAGTAGCCAATTCAACAATGAGGTTTCTTTACAAAGATTAATTAAGAAATTAGGTTTACTTAATTATTCAGTAAAACGATAAGTTATTGCGAATATTATTGTTACTTGTTCATCATTGTGTAAGTGTTTTAATTGCTGACTTTAGCTAGCTTCTTTGCACGAAGAACAACATAGTGACGAAACGTGTTTGCCCGTTCAGGGACACTGTAGAAACATGGCGGCGCAAAATGGCTATTTCAATGTATGGGGACCGGCGGTTTATGTAGATAGAAATGGCTCAATCTAAGGTAATAAAATGGTTCATTATGTAAGGTCTTTATACACCCCTGAAAACATAGTTATATATATGCTATTGCATTTCTGTCAACAGATCCTCCTAAATAGTACACAATGCACCTTCAACAGGTTAAAATAAGCAGAATTTCAAATTACAGAACTAGTTTAAGTCTATCCAGGATTGTTTTGTCGACTGTGTTAAATAGACAATAGAATTACGGTTGAAAGCTCACTGCATTCGTTTCCTTAAAATTCAACCGATAAGATAAAACAGAACACTTGATAACAAACATTCAGCAAATCTAGAACACAAATGTTCTAGAAGCCGCTTCCACTGCCTTCCATATCGGTGGCCAGAACGGAGCGTTTGCGCAGGACGGTGTTGCTCCTCCGGGCCTGTGGCGGCGCTGTGGCGCTGCGTGTCTGAGGCTGCGCAGGGGGGCAGGGTGCTCTGTACTGGGGCAGGCCGCTCTTGGTGGTGTCCAGTTCTTCAGGGTCTCCTTCCTGAACCCTCAGGGCCGCGATCACCTCTCGATCTGAGGGGCTGAGAGTCAGACAGCCGCAGCTATGGCCTTCGACACCATCTTCTTCCCCAGGGTCGTCTTCAACCGTCATAAAGGCGTCTCCCCAAAGACTCTCGCAGAGGTCTCGCCCGTGCTGATACATCTGATCAACAAACACAGATGCATGGATGATCAGAACATGCTCACAAGTACGCAAACAACTGTTCTATCAAAGTACCGGTGCTCTTCGGTCATTTTTGATCGAAAAATTTGTTATAAGTAAGAAAATAAGTTTTTTATTTTTTTACTTCATTGGAATGGTACGAAACTTGGTAAAGGTTTTGTCACTTGCTGTGAACACACACACAAAAAATCATGGACATAATTTGAACAGGTTAAATGGTCTGGGGGAAAAAAGTCACACTTGTGCTCCTCGTGGTCAAAAATGAGCGCATTGGAAATTAATGGGACGCGAATTTCGTCTAGTGGAGGCGTTTGGTATTGCGGCCTAACAAAATCTGACTGAAAGCTAATTTTTTTAGATATATCAACCTCAAATTTTGAACTCCACTTGTTTAGATTTGTGGCTTTGATTTTCCCAGTTTTAGAGTAAAACATGTTTTTGAAAATATGTATTTTATATAAAAATTGAAAATAGTATCATTAATCATAACAATAAACGTAAAATTCTGTAACTTTTTTCACTTCAGCAATAATCTGCCAAGTGTTGTCTTTGAAAAGAGTTCAAACTTTAGTCTGTGCTTAAATCTTACGACAGTTTAAGTTGGAAATTAAATTTTCAGGTCTATGTTTCAAAAAGTAAATAAATAAATTATAAATATAGCGTAAATATAATTCAGTACCGTAAAATAGAACTAAAATATAGTACATTCATTTCATTGAAATAAAAAAATAAATTTCTGTAATTTTTGACCGACACGAACCACTCAAATAGTGGTAAATATTTCTTATTTTTTATGTGCAGTCCTAAGCGCTCATCTTAAGCTGTCACACGATCACTTTACCAATTGGCAACTGGCTCTCATATTTAGAAGGCGGGACTTATTCCGCCATATTGCGCGTTTCACTTTCTCCCATTCATGCTAACATGAGTGCAATGAGTGCATAGTCTTTGTATATATGAAGTCTTTGGTTTGATCCAATGAGAAAACTGACTGTAGAAGAAGACTCACGCTAATGCTGCAATAATGGCCCCTTGTGGCAATGCTGAGAATGCAGTGTGTAATTGCTTGGTATTGTGCATTTTTAAAACATAAAAAACTAGCAGAAATATACATTAACGGCAGAACTTACAGCCAAAATCAACCTTAATAGTTCTTTAGACTGCTAGTTTTCCAACTGGGAAAATAAAAATCTAATTACTAAAGCAATGTGAAGAGCACAGCTGCAGTTATGAGGGATCTTACCATTCATGTAGCACCAAAAATATTATGTGTAATGATGATAAAACATTTCATATCCGCTGCTAACATTGTCCGTCGTTAAATTCGCACATCAGCTTTAATGATTCCTCAAAGTAGAACACACACACACACACACACACACCTCCTCTGCTTTCTCTATCTCATTATTTGCTGTGATTTTCACCCCTCAGAAGAACATGTGAAGTGTGTGTGTGTGTGTGTTTCTCTGTCACTCATGGTTATGCACATGTGATGATGATTGTGTTGATTATGAATTTTAACTGCCAGCGGCATTTCCACAGAAACACAGTGATCTTAAAACCAACATGGGATCAACTATGACTCGATTTACTGTCTTAATTCATGTTCCTGCTCTCATTGGCAATGATTCATCACTGCACGCTATTCTGCGAAAAAAAGTATAATCTTTTATGAAAATCATAACCTCACTTCCACTTCCGAAACGACTTTCATTTCCGGCTGACATCCGGCTTTATCAAGCCATTTATCAGTCAATTCATCATGATTAAATCAAGTCCTGCTCACTGTTAAACCTCATACAAAATGAGTTACCCCTAAAGAAGTGAATGGTAGAAAAGTCTGTTTAACATTAGAAATCATGTTGGGGTCACATGACCAGCAAAACACTTGCTTGCTTTATCTTGCTATTACTTGTCAACTCCATTCACCAAATAAATGATTCATTGTTTATTTATGAGTATCAAAGTTGAATATGTTTTGAATCAAATTAACATTGATATTGTCACATATTCAATGTTCATTTATAAGTATTTTGTAATCTTTTTACAATCATTAAATGTTGCATCATACACTGTTGCAATGTTTTTTCAATGTTGAAACAATAAATTACATTATATCAACCACATTCAGCGTTGAAACTGACTGTACGAGAGGCTGGTTGCACTGATTCACATCTCTCTCTCTCTTTTCACATGTACAGCATGTCAGTGGTGAGGAAATGTGACATGAACTGACACGTTCACTGTGTGTGTGTTTATATGTGTGTGTTTTCCAAAGACGTTCCAGCTGTGTCCATGCCCGGAGTCACATACTCTCTCCAGTGCTGACGGTGATGTGAACAACCCACATAGCAAGTGATCTTGTCCCGAATGTGTCCTCACGCTGGACAATCCAGTGATCATCTGCTCCAAATCAGGATTGAGACCTTGAGCCGATTAAAGGCTGATTTATACTTCTGCGTCGGACCTACGCCGGAGCCTCTACGCTATACACTACACGTTGGCTTTCATTTATACTTCTGTGTCGTTGTCCGCGTTGACGCGCAATTACACATGCAGAGGGAGCATGTGAAACCCGAGGGAGGGGTTCTAGCAGACCAATCACAGCGTTTGCGTCCGCGTAGAATTGACGTGTTGTTACATTTTTGGAGAGGTGCACGTCAGGGTACGCCGAAGGGTACGCGCGCTACGCACAGCCTACGGCGTAGCTACGGCGTAAGTTCGACGCAGAAGTATAAATTGGGCTTTAGTGTTAACTTTAATGCAGTTGACTTCACTGATTTACAATTTACTTCATTTGAAATGATAATGTTTCATCTGTTATGAATTGGCATTTAAAAGGTTAATTTTTAACAATACTACAGTTTCAAATATTGAATTGATTAAAATTTTTGTGATCATTTAACCATAATCATGCAATATTTCAATAATTTTGTTTATCAAAGGGCATAATTGCATTAATATGCTGTCATAAAATACACCGTATTTTATTCCTGTTGTGGATATTTATCTCCTTAAAATTAAAGTAAAATATTCTGTTTAAAATAAAGTGCAAAAATATTTAACAGAAAATTTCCCTAAATGTTTTACAGAAAAACACTGTTATTTTACAGGTATTTCCTGAATTATTAATTAAAATGACTGGGAGCAACAGAACATTAAACACTGACAGATCTCTCAATATCTCGGCATATTAACTCATTACAATCCAGTTTGACTTTATTTCATTCATACTAAAGTTCTTATTGAGAGGCTTAGGTGTTGAAGACTTATTGACATTAAAAAAAAAACAAATGAAGTCACCACTATGGTGAACAGTGTTTGCTTAAGTTGGGCTCTTGACCCTTGAATTTTTTAATTTTAGTATTCTTTTGCTGCTTTTGTGTCACTGATACACATTTGTTATGGCAAAAAGATTGCTAGAGAAAATCTCATCAGATGATGTTGGTCACTTAACGGTGAGTGGGTCATCATGTAGTGGCATGATTCCCAGATATCACTTGAAGTCAAATCTCTTAACAGTACATTTCACATGGTTTACTGTAGCCTTGTGAGTATTGTGGCATTAGTATTATCTGGTATTCTAATTTATTTTAAGTCATTATACAGAAATGTTTTGAGCTGTGTTTTTTAGGAGCACAGAAACAAAGAATCAACATACAAATCTCAACAATGGTGACAATCAACAAAGCTTTTTGTGACTTTAGTAGCTTGTTTTGTGACGTTCAGAGTTGATCTGAATATTTATATATATTGTTGAGATTCATACTCTGATTATTGATGTCTGTGTGAGTCTACAAGATCCTGTCAAAACATTTTCTGCATAATGATTTAATAAAATCTTTCAGAGTATCACAGCACTGCAGGAATTTCTGCAGCAATATCGGCATGAGAAGTTAACAACTAATATTAATCAATTTATTCAGAGATTAGACTGGTGTCAGTGAATCAGGACACTAAATGATGACTGCATCATCTGATCAGAGTTTCTCTTACATTTTTTGCTATAACAAACATGTATTAGAGATACACAGTTATAGCAGCCAGAGGAAAACTAATGTTAAAGAGTCAAGGGCTCAACTAAATAAACAAACACCGATCACAATAATGGTGACTACAAACGTTTATTATTTTCAATAAAACATCTAAACCTCTTTTAATTCTCAATAAGAACTTTAGTATGAAAATGTAATTCTGGATTGTAATAAGTGAAGATGCTGAGATATTGAGAGATTTATTAATGTTTAATGTTCTGTTGGGATTTAAAGGGTTTCTGTTGAGTTTTGTGGGTCACCATTGTGCTGAAGAGTAGAGCCTGTGCTTCAGTCCAGGATGGGCCAAAAAAACATTGATGTTATGTTGCTTTATTTAAGAGGCAGGAACTGTGTAGCTGCTGATACAGTGACAAATATAGTTACATGAATTCATGCATGTCATTAACTGCAAGAGTTTCTCATTTTACAGTGAATGTTTTTGTTAGTAATGATTCAGGGAATACCTGTAAAATAATAGTGTTTTTTGCATTCATTTAATTTAGGATATTTTACTTTAACTTTAACATTTTTTTTGTTTGGCAGCTGTAGCTAATAGTCATTAACCATTTCTGGTTTACTTAAGGCTGAAAATCGGTACCAACACTAAACCAACCTATTCATGGCCAGTGCAGGACCAGATATGGGTTAGTAATTGCCTGAGACTTGGGCCAGTTACTTGGCCACTCCAGGGCCGTCATTCTTTGCAGTATGTGGGCCATGTGGGAAACCTATGTAGTGATGTTTGTATCAGACAGTAGCCGCGTTTACATTACAGATTTGCGCAAAACTTTTGTGCTATTTTGTAAATGTCAATAAAAAACTATTGCGAAATGACAGCGCTTCCATTAACTGATGTTATGCGACTAAAACGTAATTTTTTCCTCTCGCGATAAGTCATTCCAATTATTATGTCAACCGATGTTGGTATGGGTTAACATATATGCCTGCCACCGCACTAGCCATTATTTTTAATGGAAAGAGATGTAGGCGTGTTATCCAAACATTCATGGCAAGGAAAACCCCTTATACTTGGGAGCGACAACATATGAGGTGTTTCTGGGTATTTCTCCCTCATATCTGCTTCAATGGTCTTGATTGTGGCATTTCCTTGTTGTTTAGAGTCTAGTATTCCTGTAACAATTTTGTCTTTTATGAGTTTAATAAAGGACTCTGTCTCGTCTTCTGTCCAAACATACCGTCCATCTACGTCAGGTGACCTGTAAATGCGTAAAAATTTCCATTGCAGTTTTGCGTAATATTTCTTTTTCGAATTGCCGGAAAAACCACCTCATATGAGCGTAAAATTTTTTAGCGATCTTGTTGTAGGTCTGGAATGCCAGGCTAACTCAGAACACATTAACATTCACAACCTCTTAGCAAAATAGACCACCTTAGTAACTGCATAGAAATACCCTGGCAACATCCAACAATGTCCTAGGAACACTTTGCAAGCAATGAGCCAAAACCCACTAAAAAACACTTTAGCAACACACTAAAAACATTTAAAAAAACTTAGGAATTGCATAGCAACACCCTGGCAACCACCCAAAACTCACAGCAATGTGCCAAAACCCACTAAAACACTTTAGCAACACACTAAAACATAATAAAAAAAACCTTAGCGACTGCAAAGCAACACACTGCAAACCACCCAAAACACACATCATGTATCAAAACCCACTAAAAACACTTTAGCAACACACTAAAAAATATAAACAAACCTTAGCAACTGCATAGAAACACCATGGCAACCACCCAAAACACACATCAATGTGCCAACAACCACTAAAAACACTTTAGAAACACTAAAAGCATTTAAAAAACCTTAGCAATTACATAACACCCTGGCAACGGCCCAAAACACAAATCAATGTGTCAAAACCCACTAAAAACACTTTAACAACACACTAAAAATATAAAACCTTAGCAACTGCATAGAAACACCATGGCAACCACCCAAAACACACATCAATGTGTCAAAACCCACTAAAAACACTTTAGCCACACTAAAAATATAAAAAAAAACCTTAGCAATATGCTTATTTCACGCAGCCGTTATTTTGAAATCGAAAGCGAGGCTCCAGTGGGAAGAAAACCGGAAGTGTTGCCTTTAATCACAGGAGATTGCGAATGCGATGGTGTATTGTTGTGTTTAATGTAGAAATGAGTTATTCTAAAACTGTGCATACATGTCTTTCATACTTTAGACTACATACAGTGAAATTAATTGATTTATTTTTATATATATATAATTCAGTGAGTAAAAAAAGAAGCAGGAACGAACTATATACGCATCCTATATTGGATATTAACATCCAATAGTGTAAATCGCGGCAGCAGCTTCAGGTTGGTAGTCCAAGGCATTGTTGTTTATCTTTACTTCCAGGGTTCTTGCCACCGGAGCCTCGCTTTCGATTTAAAAATAACGGCTACGTGAAATAAGCGTATAGCATAACAACACTCTGGCAACCACCCAAAACACATAGCAATGTGTCAAAACCAACTAAAAACACTTTAGAAACACACTGAAAACCTTTAAAAAACATTAGCAATTGCATAGCAACACCCTGGCAACCACCCAAAACACACATCAATTAGTCAAAACCCACTAAAAACACTTTAGAAACACACTAAAAACATTTAAAAAAACCTTAGCAATTGCATAGCAACCCCCTGGCAACCACCTACAATAACCACCAAAATAGAGTTTTGCCCAGACAAATATCAAATTTTCTTCAGAAATGTACAGATCTAGTAGTGAGTTTGATGTAGGATGTTTGGTATGATGTTACCTGTTGGTAAGGCACACAGCTGCCGGTGCAGTTCTGTCCTCTTGGGTCGGTGGCCCAGTCTCGAGCGCACGTCAGGTCCAGTTTACAGGCCTCGTACCTGCAACAGTGACATCTCTGGTCATCATATTACCAACAGCTCATCACAAAAGGTTATGGCCTTGGACCTGAAGACTGTGTTTGTGAGCATGAGTGGGCGGGGCCTCACCAGTCTCTGCAGAAACTGTGGCACAGAGGCACCGCCTTCAGGGAGGAGTCACGATGTGGGTGTGGCCAGCGAGCAGCGTCAGGAGAGCAGCGATAAAAACACACCACGCGCTTCAGGAAGGACTCACAGCTACAGACGGAGAGAGAGAGAGAGAGAGAGAGAGAGAGAGAGAGAGACTGTTATACATATATATATATATATATATATATATATATATATATATATATATATATATATATATATATATATAGAGTCTTTTTTAGTTGAAGAAAAAGAGATGATACTTCACAAACACATTCAGTAAAACAATAATGAGCATTTACACAAAACTTCACATTCACAAAAACCACACCCGTACATAAGCGAAAAATAAATAAATAAATAAAAATGAATTATAAACAAATAAACATGAATTCTAAACAAAACAAACCTGGATTAAAAAAATAACAATATATAAATAAATACATTAAAATTAATTAAAAATAAATAAACATGAATTATAAACAAACACGGATTGAAAATAACCAACTAAATATATAAACAAACAAACAATAATTTAAATAATTAAACAAAGATTAAAAATAACTAATTAACTAACTACAGTAAATATATAAAAACCAAACAAACATACAAATACTTACTGCCATCTAGAGTCTAAAAAAGGACAAACCGTGTAACATGTTCAACCACAACTTCAACATGAGAATTGAGAAAGAAAATTCTGCCAAATTAGTAAATAGTTTTTTTTAATTATTAGTAAACCTTGTTTACATATTGTGCATCATCCTTCACACTAAAAATAAAAATATATATATTTTATTGAACACAAATATGAGGCAAAACTATTATCACCTGCTAAAAGCAGTTAACAAATCATATCTGATTGAATAAATCAATTTCCAGATTTTACAGTGTAAATATGAATCATATTTATTTAGAGAATGGATATAATCTTACAGAGGGCTGAGAAGACCACACTTATCCCAGAGAGAGTTGTCCACGGAGCCGGAGAGATCCTGGACATCCGTCTCAGAACAACATGAATCTGAACAGAGACACAAACATTAACAACCTGGGACAAACTACAAACAATACAGTCCCAACTGGAAAGTAAAATGAATCTGAAGTTTTTAATGAACTGATCTTGACCAGTTTTGAATCAGCTGTGTGATTGTGATTGTGAGAGGACTATAAAGTGTGTGTGCACATACTCTCTGTGTAGAGCAAGCAGTCCTTCAGACGGGGCTCAGGACTGGGCGTGGCTTTGTGTCTCCCGTCCTGAAGACACACCCCCTCATGACTCATCACAGCAGCAGCCAATAGAACGAGGTAGGCGAGGCCGAGCAGAACTCTGGACACGCCCATTTTCACCTGCGTTTGTCTTTCAACTGTAAGAAATAATCTGGGATGGGAAACACTTTATAATGACTTTCATCAACTAACATTATGATGCTTCAGAACATGAAACTTTGATTTATATTTCCATTCATTTATACATATTCTGTGACGAATTATATTATCACAATCACTTATTCATAAAAGTATTAATTTAAACAGATATAAACAGATCAGCTCAGTTAAACACTGATTATTTGATGTGTTTATTTTTTTATCTGTCTGAAATCCTCAACCACTGTAAGAGGAATTTCCGTCAAAATTTGGAATCAATCCAAACGTGATGAAATCTGCTAAAATCAAAATTCTGAAAATATTAACTAGAAAGTAAGAATTTGTTCACCCACCCGGATCTTATTTGATTCTTAGAGGAGCCTTGTTGTGCTGCCTTTACGATTATAATGGAACTGTAATAAAATAAATAGAGATTGTTTATATACAGCCTATATATATATATATATATATATATATATATATATATATATATATATATATATATATATATATATATATTAGCAAGTAAAAAAATTAATATATATTCCCAAATTAGAAATTAAATAAAAATAATGTAACTAAAATAAAATAAATATATATTCCCAAATAAAATCTGAAATCAAATAATACATTAAAACATCAAATACATATTCCAAAATAATAATAATGTAACTAGAATAAAATAAATATATATTCACAACTAAAAACTGACATCAAATAATACATTAAAACATCAAATATATATTCCAAAATAATAATAATAATGTAACTAGAATAAAATAAATATATATTCCCAAATAAAAACTGAAATCAAATAATGCATTAAAACATAAAATATAATATTCCCAAATAAAATAAAAAGAATACAATAAATTCATTCTAAATTACAAAATACACTTTAGTTTAGGCTAAATCTTAATGCACTGTTTACATCACAACCTACATTAACTTTTAGTTTGATATATCCAAGTAATGAACAGGTTCAGTTCAACCCAAAGTTTTCACAGCTCATCTTAAGAGGTAAATAAATCATAAAAGACAACATCATGATTAATTGTGCTGTCCATATGAATGTCCTTTAACTGTGTCATACAGTCCTGCATAGAGGATGAAGAGTTACACAGACTGGTCTACTCAAACTGCACACAGTAAACACCTCACGCCAGAGTTAAAATCTTCTAAAACACAAAATGATAGTTAATATGTCCATAAAACTCCTTCATACCTGATATTGCTGCGTCCAGTCGCTGTTCTGATGCTCTCCGGTTTGAACTGCTCTCTCACTCTATTCCCCGAGCTATAGTCGAAGGACATCTCGATGACAACGCCCCTCCCTCCCTCTCTCTCTCTCTCTCTCTCTCTCTCTCTCTCTCTCTCTCTCTCTCTCTCCAACACACGCAGGCACGCGCGCGCGCGCACACACGCATTTATCATTAGTTTGTTCTCAGTGAGTGTAGTTATCAAAGAAAAAGAATAGAAGCAATAAGACTATAAATAGACATAGATATAAACAAAGACACTTTGATCATACATTCTAATAATAATAATAATAATAATAGGTAATGCGGCTGTATTTCATGTGACCTTGTTTGTAATTGCATCTCATCATGTGCCACTGAGTCACCTGCACATGTCGCCTGCGTATTCTGCTGTTTTGTTTTCACAAAAACCTGTCTCGGTATATTACATGAGGTGAATCCAGGGTGAATTAGGATAATCTGGGACATTATGGGGAATTGGGACACCTAAGCTTCTTGTTCCGTTTCAAGCACGTCTATGTCAACATGAACGTATTATGCTGTTTCTCACATGGTAAAGTCTCGTTGGTTGATCTAAACTTCTGCAATAAACTAGTAAACTGCTGAAGTACATAAAGTTTAACATAACGCACAGACAAATTAAATGAACACTACTTTTACACAATATAAAAAAAACGGTAAAACTTTACAATAACATTCAGTAGTTAACATTAGTTAATGTATTTACTGACATGAACTAACAATGAGCAATACCTTTGTTACAGTATTAATTAATCTTTGTTAATGTTAGTTAATAAAAATACAGCTGTTCATTATTTGTTCATGTTAGTTCACAGTGCATTAACTAATGTTAACAAATACAACGCTTGATTTTAATGATGTATTAGTAAATGTTGAAATTGATATTAATAAATGCTGAAGAAGTATTGTTCATTCTTAGTTCATGTTAACTAAGGTAGTTAACTAATGTTAACTAATGAACCGTATTGTAAAGTGTTACCAAGAAACTATAGCCTCATAATATCTCACTGATACTAAAATAACACTAATGCATAATGTGTATCTTAAAGTGGCTCAAAATGGTCAAATATCAGCTGTTTAATCTGCTTGACTGCCAAAAAGAAGCCATTTGCAGTAAACAGATGCTATAATGATGGTCTTCACTTTAGAGATGATAATTTCTCTCAGCAGGCAGGCACTGAAGGCTTGTTTTGCTGGTTATTCCTTCTCTAATCTTCCTTCTGGAATAATCCCACCTCCGTGCGCCGCTTTAAGACGTTTTTGGCCCCAAATGAAAACACTGTGCCCTAGTTACAGAGCTGTAGAGGATTCAGTCTGAAACACCCTGGCTTCTTCGAACGGGGGTTACCGTCGTAAATTGTTTCAGATGGCATGTATGTTTTCACTCATGTCATGTAGTTAAGGCCTGTCAGAGTGATTCATAATGATACAGACAGTTTCGTAAGCAGGGGCCGCAGGTCTCTCGACGCTCGCTCGAGTGTTTTATTTTGGGGCTGAGGACAGCAGACAGAAGCTATTAGCCTTTGGCCATCTGAGCTGGAATAATAATCCTTTGTGTCAAAGCTATTCATGGATGAGCCGTTGTTGTGTTCGTTCCTGGAGAGGTCACCCACATTACGACCAGAGGACCGCCGCTAATTGCACTGATTTCGTTCCACCATTCAGAGCTGGTTTCACTCGTACGGACCAAATGACCCGCCCCCATTAGTTACTGTTGCAACGTCTGACAAGCCATGGTAAAAAAATAAATCGTGGAGCAGAGAGGACACTGTCAACGTGCCAACCGACGATACAGAGCAGGTGACTTTTGATATGAAACAGTCTTAGCTTTTTAAAATTTGGCATTTTTTAAGAAATTCTAATCATTTTTTGGCTCTTAAATGTGTTGTGACAGATCATTGTAACGCCTCAGTTCAAGTGGCATGAACCAATCACCTCTTCCCCTTTACTACTAGTTATAGCATGAAAAAACATGAATGAACATCAGAAGGTATGTTGTTTTGACCATGGCAAGACGTCAATACACACCATTTTTTCAAGTTAAAGTCCACCAACATTAATCTACTAACTCTCCTGGTTAGTTTGTCAGATAAATGTCGGATTTTGCGTTCTGATTGGTCAGATCACCTGTCAGTCAAACTCCCGGCGAATGGTGAATTGGACGCAATTTAGCCTAACCTCAGATAGCCGAGCTACATGTATGGCCACAATTTTCTGTTTCAATATCAAACACATATCAATTTTGGAGGGTAATACCATGGTATTCTTGGAAGTACCTTAATGTACTGTGCGAATACATAAATGGCATATGGATATGATAATCATTCTGTATCATGATCATGGTCACTCACTACTATGTTACTTCTTTAAGGAACATGTATTCCACTAAAAAAAAAGGAGTTTAAAATGTGTGGTTTTGTTAACTAATAGGCCTATAATGTAATGGCCTACTCAAAGTAGAGATGTTCTTATTATATAGTGAGATACCATTAAGGAAAGTGTAATGGTTGTAGTTTACCAACTGTCGATCTCTGTAAGCAGATACCATAGAAATGAACAAGTAGTGCCATACAGTGAAATAGCAATTTTTTCGTTGTAAATGTAACCGGTCCTTCTCGACCCACTCCGAGCGGATTCGAACAGGGGTCTCCGGCGTGGGAAACAGGCGCTAACAAGGAGGCTAAAGACAGCAGCCGCTAGCGTCAGCCGCTAGCGCACCTCTTGAGACCAAGGGAGTGAGGTTTACACACACAGCTCTTACTGGCCTACGTTACAGTCACCCCCTAAAACTAACTCTCATCCGGGTCACGGCACCAAATGTAACTAGTCCTTCTCGACCCGCTCCGAGCAGGACTCGAACAGGGGTCTCCGCCGTTGGTGGCAAGCACGCAAACAAAGACCACAGCCATTAGCATCAGTCGCTAGCACACCTTTTGAGGCAAGGGGAGTGAGGTTTACACACACAGCTCTTACTGGCCTACGTTACATAAACTCCAAATAAACCTGACTCAAAAGTAAATATTTAATGCCAAAAAAAATTGTTGAATATTAGCAGACAAACTGTGAATTAATTAAGTAATAACCAATTTCCTCACAAAAGTAGTTAATTTGGCTTATAACTCTCCACCACTGATATCCATTAAAAAAGGTTTTCCTCGAAGGGTCTCTGACTCGAAGGCTGAGACGTTCCTTCATTTCAAACAATTGTTTCTGCATTGCAAAGTGTTTCATTTCATCTGGTTAATGTAAAACTGCCTGTGGTTTTCTGCTGGCAGGATTGACATTCAGCCGAACAGAAGCGCTCCATCCCACGGGAAGAGCAGCACAGCATGTCAGATTGATCAAGGGAATGAATGAATGAATGACTGATTATTTCTCTTGCCATGTTTAGTGACAGTTTGTGGATCAGATTAAAACCGTCTCTGTGTGTAATAAAAACCCCATACTAAACAAGTCAAGTGTCTTAATATTACATGGAGAGGCTTAGCAACGTCGCAAATCTAATTTTTAAATGACTTTTTATTCTGAAGGAAACTACACTGGTGAAAAAAAAGTGAATGTGGAAATGATTAATGCTTATTACATTACCATATCTACTGAAGACACTATAATGTTTGCTTATGTGAAGGTTAATCTGCTATTCATGTTAAATAATATCATCTGCTCTATAAAGTGCATTACCAATAAAGCAAGGTCCAACAAGCTCTTTTAACACAATGTATTAAAACATTTTAATGAATTCAGTACATCGCCATGAACAAATCACACTTGATTTTTTACAAAACTATCAGCTTATCTCTCTGCTTCACTATTAGAATGAAACAAATACAAACTGATAACAAGTGGCTTTATCTTTCAAATCAAACAATGAAAAACATTTCAGTAAAAAGAAATCTGGTCCCATAGGCCTCATTTTGGTTGATGTGTCCCAGAGTCTCGTCCTCTCGTGGACTTATATGACAGCCGATGCAGATATAATAGTCTGTTTCTCTGTTCTCGGCTTCGTGATTCAGCACAATCGTAGAGAAAAGCATCACAACAAAGTTTCATAGATTCATCAACCCGAGTCCTTGAGGACTGGGACGTTTTGCACATGGTTTTATTGAAGAAAGTCTCTCCGAGGTGAGAGATCAAATAACAGCAGCTCTTGATGAGGCGCTCGGCGTCAGTTTTCAGATGGTTTCAGTCGCTCCTCCTGGATCTTTTTGCCGCAGTTCATGGCCAACGTCGCCACGGCGTACGAGGACAGAATCACAATGGTGCTCCCGACAAAATGAGAGGAGGCTCCTCTCGGGACCACACGCATCGGCCTGCGGGGATAAACCGGGTCTGGGACGCTCACGGTGTGGCTGATGGGCTCCATGTTCTCTCGGGTAGAGGCGAGAAGTCTTCAAGCACAGCTGACTGATGTGGTCAATGCATGGACCTCTTTATAAGGGCCACGACTGAGTCCTGAGACACGTCAGATCCCTATCGGGAAACACCAGATTGCGTCAACAGGAGGAGAAATAGATACCCACACACATGGTCAGGTAGAGGTGAGGATCTTAATGCGTTAAGCTCATTAGAACTGGCAGAGAGGCACGTAGGTAAACAGATCTGCCATCTGACGTGTGAAACTCATTCACTCTTATGAAGTTTATAACTCATGTGAGGTCCTGCCGATATAGAGATTAAGGTCATGGGTTCGATTCCCAGGAAACACAGAAAATTTGACTTTGGTTCATTCTTATGGTTTGAAAAGTGCTTTATAAATAAATCCTGAGCTGAGTTGAGTAAATATTGCATGGACTGTGAGAGAAAAGCATCATTATTTGTGATACATCAATATTTTCTCCTGCTGATTGTTTTATGGACTATAGTTTAGTTTTATGGCACATTATAGAAGACAAAGAAATAAGTTAAAGAAATGAATCTAATCAGACAGGAGAACCTCACAATGCAGCAGGTTTTATTACTGTAAATGACTTTATTAAATTGAATGTGTTTTAGTTGTGTAATATTAAACAAACTCAGTTAAAAATATCTCAATCAATGTTTTTGGATCCAATTTAGAAACATATCAATGGTTGTTAGATACAATTTAGAAATTTGGATCCAATTTTGAATCATTTCATTGATTGTTGGATCCAATTTAGAAATTTGGATCTAATTTTGAATCATTTCATTGATTGTTGGATCCAATTTAGAATTTTGGATCTAATTTTGAATCATTTCATTGATTGTTGGATCCAATAGAATTTTGGATCTAATTTCGAATAATTTCAATGATTGTTGGATCCAGTTTAGAATTTTGGATCCAATTTTGAATCATTTCATTGATTGTTGGATACCATAGAATTTTGGATCTAATTTCGAATAATTTCAATGATTGTTGGATCCAGTTTAGAATTTTGGATCCAATTTAGAATAATCTCAATGATTGTTAGATACAATTTAGAATTTTGGATTCAATTTAGAATCATCTTAATTATTGTTGGATCCAATTTAGAATTTTAGATCCAAGAATAAATTTCAATTTAGAAACTGTTGGATACAATTTAGAATCACTTACATTTAATTTGACAGGCATGTTTATTAATGTAGCACATTATTTCATACACAGTGGAAATTCAAAGTGTTTCACACAGGAATATTAAAGGAAATAGATGATAAAGAAACATAAAAATCAAATTAATTAAGGCAAAAACTATCCGTCAATGTGATCTTCTAGTCACTGATATGATTTAGATTCCTTCAATACAAGTCTGTGGATTTTTAATACATTATATTCACATTTTTGTCATAGTAGATTTCATTTTAAAACCGTGAGTGTATAAACAGTGATGTGGTGCTAAGGTCATGTTACTGGGTGACATCTGTTGAACAGCAGGTGCAGTATGTCTTTCTCAGGTGTTTACACACCTCAAACGTGTCCTGAAGGGATTATCTGGACCGCTGTGGTCACTCACTGACACCTGTTACAGCAGATAAACACTCAGATCACAGTGACGTCAGATCCTTCAGCACATGAATGAGCTCAACACACCATTACTGTTAATGAGGCTTTGTGCTGAACTCAATCATCACTGGTACTAGTGCAGCTCACAGTTATGTGATCCAAACTCTAACAACTGGGTGGGTGGGTGGGTGTATTTTGCATTAAAGCCTGATAGAAGGATGCTGAACCCTGAATTCATCAAACAGAAGTATGAGTTTACATTAAATCCTTCTACTTTACACACACACACACACACACACACACACACGCGCGCACACACACGCACGCACGCATTTTTTTTGGGGGGCTTTTCCCACTCCTGAAGTCTTAACATTTACTATACTTATGCTACACCAATAAACCTTGTTGTACCACATTTCTGTTGTTTTTGGTATGTAACTTTTGGAGCCAATTTTTTGTTTTATTGTAATACTTTAGTTATCATTAACTTTAATTTTGCTTCCCCTATCCTAGACTGGGTGGAACGTAACATTAATTAATATACAATATATCGCACAAACATTTAATTTCAAAGTAATAAAACATTATTTACAGTTTTTCTGAATTGCTAAAACACTAAAACCAAATTCTCAATAGCCTAAACCAATTTGTCCTCAGACCCAACATGAAGACATGATGCAGAAGCAGAATACATGTAAAATCTCTCTCACTGACCTTAATTTTGTGTACTTTACTGTAACATGCTTTTCATTTAGAGTTTTTTTACTGTAACCTTTTTGGCTTTTGCAGTTGGGTCACTGTATTTTTAAAGTAAGTAGGAGCTGAATATACATTCAATACTATACAATATTCAGTACAATACTATACTTGCAGTGGATACATACAATTTATTCACCTTACGGTAAGTTGTGATTACTTTACTTTTTTACGTAATTGCAAAATTTGTTGACTTTGTTACAATATATTTTTTCTATAACTGCATGCTTTGGGTTCTGTGTTCTCCATTTTTTCATGTAGTGTCTAACGAATGATCTGTAGTGTTTATAATATTGACTCGCTGTATGTATGATCTGAAAGCATTGTTTGATTTTGAGCAAAGATAAAATGGTTTTGAGGCAATTGTTTGATTTTCCCAGAAGAGTCAGAGGTTCTCTGAATGTGGTTTGAAAATTTGGTTTTGTGTTTAAGGTTTTGAGAAAGTGAGTGGCAATTCAGAAAAACTGAAATAGGCTGAGATAAGACAGGGTTTCCATGAGATTGACCGATGATTTAAAATATTCTACTATTTTTTTTTTTTTACCATAAAAGGGTCAAAATCACTTTAGGGTGTCAGAATCGTACCTACTATGACCAGAAGAGGGCGCACGTGCACAATGGCAGAACTTCAACAGATTTGGATTGGGAGATGGGTATTTATATATTTAAATTGCTTACACACAGTTTCTGAAACTATGGCTCAATTTCTTGAAACTCTACACACAAAACCACAAAACACACACACAACATGCAAAACATCAGAAATCTATTGCAAAATTTTGCTTAAGCAAACACATCTTTTAAAACTATTTTAACTCTTCCAAAAATTGTGTTTTTGCGTTGTAACTTTACACACAAACATCAAATGATGATCCAGATACACACCAACACAGATGTGAAAAATGTAAAACACTACTCTTTTGCTTGTTCAGTGTGCAGTTACAGGAGTTTCTCACGTGTATGTATGTGCACAAATACACTATATATATATTCATAATCAATTATAACCAGTTATTATTGATTATTAATAATTCATAGAGCTGATTTGCTACAACTGTGTAATGCATTACAGATTCACTATCCAAAGTGAATTCATCACGGAGCAAACAATATGATCAGTTAATATAATTAACTTAATGTAGTAAAATTAATTTTTACTTCAACACAGCAAAAACTCCAGTGTTAAATTAACTCTCCTGGGAGTTTATATGACTCCACACTCAAGAGTGTTAAATTAACACTGAAGCAGAGTTAAAGTTAATGAGATAATTAGTGATTAATTGAGTGATGATTGGTCATTATGGAAGAGACCAGATGTTAACAAGCAGAATCACTGAAGTAGAAAATCACAATTTTAAGTCACCATTTTGGTGATCAATGTTTGCTTTAGTTGGGCTCTTGACCCTAAAGAATTTAACTTTAGGTTTTGTTTGGCTGTTGAAACTGAGTGGTGAACAGCCAGCTGATCAAAGAGAAAAGGTGATCTGATGGTGTCGGCTATGTTCAGACATAATCATAATTGGACCTCAATCTCTGAGCTCATTTAAAGCCTAATCTCTGACTAAGATTTATGTTGTTGATTACAGCATCACAGTGATTCTACAGCATATTAACCAGAATTTTCAATTTAATCTTAAGGATTTCCTAGAAGTTTTTCGTTTTAAATAAGTCTTGCTTTTAGGCACATACAGACATCTATAATCAGTGTATTAATCTCAACAATGGTGACAAACAAAATATTCAATTAGGAAAAGGAAATTACTAAGACAAATCAGATCATAATTTATTCATACCGCAATGCATGATGGGAGCTATGAATGAGTTGTGATTGGTGGCACCCAGAATGCACTGCAACATGCTTTATTACTGTCACCATTGTTGAGATTCACAGGCTGATTATTGATTTCAGTGTGTCTAAATAAAATTATAAAATATTTTTCAAAGACTTCCGATCAGAACAACTTTTAAGAAATATTTAGGATTAAATTGAAAATGCTGATAATTGTTTGCTATAGAATCACAGTGTTTCTGTAATTAACAAGGTAAAGACACTCTAAATGACTTTGGTTATTCAAGTCAAGTGATGATTATATCAAAACATAACCGACACCACCTGTTCACCTTTTCTCAATGTTCATCTGGCAGTTATAACTCAACTACATCAGCTGAACAAAATTGATATAATAATTGTTTAAGGGTCAAGATCTCAACTAAAGCAAACACCGATCACCATAATCCACCGATCCTTTGGTGATTCTGCTTGTTAACATCAGGTGTCTTCAATAATGGCCAATCATCACTCAATTAATCACTTAATGAGCTCATTAACTTTAACACTCTTGAGTGTTAATTTAACACTCATATTTTAACACTCTAACACTCTTGAGTCTGGAGCCATATAAACTCGAGAGTTAACACTGGAGTTTTTGCTGTGAACCCTCTTGTTTGTCCCGTGGACACTCAGCGTTAATTGTTTATTAATTCTAAGAAATATTCATTTCCGGGGAAGAGAAATGTCTTTCTTACTGTACAGTACTATTAAGAGCATGTAGTCACAATCTAAATCGTAAGGTAAACTTTGTATGCAAGCAGAGAATCAGAACCAAATACATATTGTGCACAAGTTTTACTAACAAAAACACGAAAACATAACTAGCATACAAACAATTACACATTCATTCATGCATTCATAGGTAGATGGTGAAAGTGACAGAATGAAACCGGAGGTAGGAAATGGAACTATGGGAAAGATCCATTTAACTATGAAAAGAACCATCAGTTTATCATTTTCAAAGCACCTTCTTAAAAACATACTTGCATGGCCTTGCAGTGGACACAATTCTTGAAGTTGTTGAAAATTGACGTTTGTTGGTTCTGTGAGTGTCAAATGTTGAAGTTGCAATCATTTTCCTCTCAATTGGACGAAGAAGGTATGATGAACTTGCGTGGTTAATTCGACTCTGTTGGGAGAGTGAAGGCCTAGCAGGCTGTGCTAGGGCCCCATATGGGCCCCGGTGGGGGGTCCATGCAGACATTAACCCAAAATACCAGCAGTGAAGGCCAGAGGAAGAGAGGACTAAGAGAGCCAATGGTAAGAGTTGCGATGGACTTCTTCTGCGTTGAATGAAGACGTTGTGCCAAACTCCTGAGGTTGTCCTGGTGTGGTTCTGTTGTGGTCGAGAGAGTCCTCTCTCTCCTGAAAGAGCACATGGCTGGTTTGGTCAAAGGCCTGGGTCCCTGCTGAGGCCCTGCAGGACAGCACAACACCGTGGACGTACTGAGAAGTCAAAAGAGGGAGGGCTTATTGAGGATGCTATTTGAAGCTTGAGAAAGGTCTCGCCTTTCAGGATTGACTCGGCCAATGAGAAAGGTGGAGTTTCCAGGCAGGAGAATTTGATTTATCGGTCTTTGTTCCAAGAGGGCTCATTTGCATGTGCCCACTGGATGGGTGGTAGCTTGATGAAGAACTATGAAATATTCTTGTAATACTAATATGTTGTTGTTATCGATATATCATGTACACAGTCATTTCTATCTTCAAAGTACCAAGTTATAGAGATCAAACACCACGTAGGTGAGGTTACATTGACCATTGGTTCCACCAAAATAATCCACAGCATCAAAACAATAAAGAAGTGAGTTAACTGTAATCAAATATGTTATTGAATTACAAAATGAATGTAATTGTATTTAGTTGTATTACTGAGGTAAAATGTGTAGTTTAATTAGTTACTAATCAAATTAAAAGGAAATTGCTTTACATTGATAAAGTAATCCAAATAAAGTAATCCAAACCACATTTATAATGGGTAACTTATAACAGTAAGCAATTACATTTCCAAAGTAACCTTCCTAACACTGAATGTATGTGAGATTTAACACATTCTTTCTGTTGTGTGACTGTGTGGAATTTCTTTCAATTGCCATGAATTTAATTCCACTTCCTGTCATTCCAATTCAAATTCAAATTCAACTTCCTGTTGGACGGAGTCAATTCAATTCAAATTCCAATTCATGAATTGAATGGAGGCCAATTCTGAAATTCTGAATTTTGCAGAAGCCTGATGCGCACGCCCGATTTTGTGAGGTTGTATGCAAATCAGGCAGGAAGAGGGCCGCTTTCAGCTATTTCATGGGATTTGCCATAGAAATACATCATTTTGACACCTTTTTAACAGTTATAGCGCCACCAAGAGGCCAGTCGCCGCGTCCTTTTTCACACGACCACAGAATGAGCTCTTACACATGTGTGCCGAGTTTAATGAAAATATCTCTTTCCGTTCATGAGTTATAGCCAATTTAGTGAAAGGGGCTCCTCCAACTTGAAACGTTTGGGCGGCCCTTAGAGACAGTGAACCGAAATTTCCACTTTGTTTAAAATAATTATTGAAAATTGGAATCCATAGAATCTTGCTGCACTGGTTTGGTTCTTGTTGGGCCAAAAACCTAGGACTAGTTTGCAAAAGTAGGTTTTTGGATAAACCCAAAATACCCGAAAAAGTACCCTGGATGATGAATAAATCCGTAAATCATTTCTTGCTTGAACCCCTAATTATAAAAATCCTAACAATTACAATAGGTTTTCAGCACTAAAGTGCTTAACCCCTAATAAAAGTTTTTAAACTGACTTCTGAGTATTGTCATAATTGACGTGACATCTAATAATCAGTAATATAACTGTGTGAAATATTTTTTGCATACAAGCCTTTATATTTCATTCTTTTTTTAAGCGTGTAACAGATTGTAGTTACTTATAATATGTTGTGTATATATGTGAATATAAAAACTACCATAATCAATTATATTGCAATGTAACTTTACAGTATTTTAAAATACAGTGCAATAACAAGAACTGTAACTAATTTTAAAGAACAAATATACTGTAAGTTATTATACAGTATGCAGTGAACTGCTGTAGTCAGATTTACAGTAATTTTACTGTGGAATAAAATACTGAAGCTTGCTGGATATTCGTTGCCAGTAAGTTACTGTTGATTTTACGTAAAACTTTTTACAGTGCACACTTTGTCTGGCAGAAAAAGTCATGCATGCAGTAGATATTCATTGATGATACACAGATGTTGGAATTCATTTGTCTCCACTGTGGTGCTTTTCCTGAAAGTCATGTGATTTGCTGGAAAGAGAGAGCATACCTCAAAACACACAGATCCTTTCTGATTGGCTGACAGGCATCTTGTGTAACAAGAATACGCTGCTATTTAAGCCCAAAATGTAGTTGTAAAAGAATGCAAGAACACAAGACACATCTCTTATAGTATAAAATCCAGTGGAAAACTCTGTTTGCTTTTTGGAACACAGATTTCCTCAGGTTTGACTTCTTTTACATTTACATTGATTTGTTATTTCACTTTTATTAAAACACAGCTAATCCTTTCTGGTTCGTGGGAAACGTGGGAATGTTAGGTCTATTGGGAAATTTTCCAAACAGAGCTTAGAGAGTCTTGGTTAGTCAGAATGCCATGTTGTATGTCTTACACATGTTATAGGCGATTTAGGGATGCTCTAAAATGCTCAAAGTGCTTAACTTGGTTTAATGCATTAAGACAGTAATATGGACAAAAATACTGTGGTTATTTGGCTTGTAATCATAGGGTGCTGTAAGTGCTGTACAGCACCTATCTATCTTTAAAGGTGATATATAAGAGTCTTGTGTGTGGGCCCTGGAATATTTCCTTATAGGGGGCCTTGGGGGCAAAAAGGGTTGAGAACCACGTTATCTTCAGGAAATACACTGTAAAAAAAAAAAATCCTAATTGTACAGAAAATAATTTTTTTTTCAGGTTGTTTTCTTTTATTAAAAACAATACTTTGTTGTTGGCGCTGTATTTTATTCAATTGGTTATATTTTGTGATACTTACCAATGTTTTATGTGTATTTTTATTTGATTTTTTTCATTTATAGAGTCATATAACGATTCGGAGAGGCTCAGCTTTACTTCATTTGCAGCTGCCCAGTGTTTAAACCGACAGGACGGCACAAGTTGAATGCACACCATCAAATTCTTTTCAAAAAGGCAGTTGTCCATGGAGGTATGACGGTTTTGAGTTATTTGTTAAGGCACAGTGGCAAGAAATAGTATTTAATAGTAGTCTCTTTGAAATTAGTTGGTTTCCTGCATGATTTGGTCATAAAATATAATCTCATATTCATCAAAGTCACAAGTATAGACAAACACTATAGGGTGGTCAACCAGTGTGAGTGGAAAAGGGAAATGACATGTTGTATAACAGTTGATGCATAATCCAAAAATATTGTTATATGTTTTATTGAAAGGTAAAATCTTTACAGCCCATAAGCCACACCAACAACAGGAGCAAACAAAAAACCTTGTAACAATCAAATGAAATAAATAAACACCCAACACAACACTTAAACCATCCAAACAGCTAATACAACAACCATTAACAGAGAAAGAGTTTAACAACAAATTAAATGGCAAAGACAACTGTTTGCTAAATTCTCCCCCCTCTGACATCACACTTAAAGCGGCACTATGCAGGATTTCCGTTTTTATCAAACAGCGACCCCTAGAGTCGCTGTAGAGTACTTGTATTTAACGTTACTGTCGTAAATACAACTCACGCAGAGCATGACAGTCTATGATCTGCACTCACGGCCTCTGCACTTTATAATAATAAAGTAGCCTACCGTGTTAGGCTAACCTGAGCCTAAATGTCAGATGACATCAATAAAGTTACATGTACGTCGCATTATTTCATAACAATGTCCATTATGATGTTGTTAGACATGATTATTGCAATTTATCATAATAGTTTGCAAATTGCGCTCATTTACACTATTTACAACGTGTAGGCTTATTTATGTCCTGATAATTATGTGAGATATTGACAACTGTTCTCATGATAATCGCAGGAATCAACTTTAACAGTGAAAACCTGAGTGAGTTGGACTCTCTTTTCAGATTCTCGTTACCTTTTTCTAGACTCTTCCAAACGCGTTTTCTTAATTTTTTTCTCCATTCTGAAAACGCATGTCCGATATTTACTCGTGTCTGACTCCTTGCTTGGTCAGTCTGCCGTTTCCTCTTTCTCTGTTCCTCCGACAATGCTTTCCTAGCTTTCTGCTTCTTATATGCCCGTTTAGCCATGACGATAGTTGTTCTTATAGCTAGCCGGATCTGGATGGTGGCGTGTATGTGTGTAATGTGTGCAGTGCCGTAAAGCAATTCGTTACATCGCGAGAGCTGAAATCACGCGATACTTCCTGACGCTGAGGCCGGCCCAAAGTTACAAGTGCGTTTTTTCCACTCACAGTCACCGGGGAGGGGGGGTCTAAAAGAGTCATATAACCATTCCAATAACGCCGAAGCTGTTCAGTTAAGCTAAAAAAAACTGCACAGTGCTGCTGTAAATGGTAGCTTCTACCAGGCTTGTTTACAATTCAGAATTGAATTGATGTCAAAAACAGGATATAGAATTACAATTCGAATATGAGCCCTTGAATATTAAATGAAGCACAATTGTAATTCAGGAAAAAATTCAAAGAAATTCATATACATATTTTAAGTGAAGTGTTTAACAATGAAGCTTTACAGTATATGTCAGATATGATTGCATTAAATTTTCTATAAATGATATTAGTTTGATCTACTTGTACAGATTACATTAACAGGAAATGTTTTCCATCAGCAATGAATGTTAAAAGTTTGATTTATTGTAATTGTAATTTTGTGGAACATGATGGAACATGACTCCATTTCTGTCACGTCTACTGAAGATATTTTTGAGAATTAACAGAGATTTAGATGTTGATGTCTTATTGAAAATGTTTAGTTTGAGGTCACCATCATGGAGATCAGTGTTTGCTTTAGTTGGACTCTTGACTTCTTTAAGTTGGTGCTTTATTAGCAAGTGCAGGTTTTTATGGAGAACAACATGTCTGCTTAAATAACAGACGAAGGATTGCAATTAAATAATTACATTCACTGTAGTATTGCAAACTTTTGGAAATTGAGAAAAGGATAATGAACTCAATTAATGGGATAAAAATGATTTGTGCAAAACTGTCCAAAACTATATAAAAGTTAAAACTGACACACTTAGACATCAGCACTCGTCATACAAACCTCAACAATGGTGACAATCAAAAAATAATTCAGCTGCATAATTTATTCATACCGCAATGCATGCTGGGAGCTATTATATGTTTTGTATGCTGGCATGAAGAATGTCACCATTGTTGTGTTTCCTATACCGAATACAGAATTCAACATATGAGACTCAATAATGTTGTTACAAATAATCTTTTTTCACATTTGCTGAGTTTATTATTGTTCAATATTTCAATTCATCATTAAATCATCAATTACAGAAAAGCAGTCATTTGTCTGCTATTAAACAGACATGTTGATCTGCTTTATCAATGCAGAAATGTTCTCCATGAACACCTGCAATCACTGATAAAGCACCACCTTAAAAAAATTATGGGTCAAGAGTCCAACTAAAGCAAACACTGATCTCCATGATGGTGACCTCAAAGTAAACATTTTCAATAAGACATCAACATCTAAATCTCTGGTAATTCTCAATAAGACCTTCTGTAGACGTGACAGAAATGGAGTCATGTTCCACAAAAGTACAATTACAATAAATCAAACTTAATTATTTGTTCTGTGACTAGAGCTTTTAACATTCATTGCTGATGGAAAACATTTCCTGTTAATGTAATCTGTACAAGTAGATCAAACTAATATCATTTATAGAATATTTAATGCAATCATATCTGACATATACTGTAAAGCTTCATTGTTAAACACTTCACTTAAAATATGTATATGAATTTCTTTGAATTTTTTCCTGAATTACAATTGTGCTTCCTTTAATTCATATTCGAATTGTAATTCTCCCACATAGCAAGATTATGTCGGCCCAGATCCGGCCCAAATCTGGCACTTGTGGGATGCGGATCTGGCCCACATGCAGCGTGGAATGACGGGCCTTGGGTGGCCCACTCCTGTTTGCCAGATCTGGGCCACAAGCAGGCCATAGCAATGCCACATGTCAGCCAAGAGTAAAGTAATAAACCAGAACTGGACCTTATCTGAGCCACAAAATCTGTGTGTATTGAATATGAAGTAATTTCAGCCTTAATAAGCCTGTTAACAAGCAGAATGACTGAAGGAAAGAAGAGAACAGAAAAAGAGACGAGCAGAAACACAAGAACTACAACTGACTTCAGACACAGCCTTAGATGAAATCCACTGAAGAGAAAAGAAGACATTAAATCTGTGAAGATCTCAGCAGAGGAGGATTAAACAACTCCACAAACAGCATTACCAGCTTCACTTATTACTAACCAGACTCACTTTATTTCTGTCAGACGTCTACACAAGTTTTATTGAGAATTAACATGGGTTTAACTGTTTCATTTGAAGTTACCATAACAGAGATTAGCGTTTTCATTAGTTGGTCTCTTAACTCTTGTTATGTATATTGTCTTTTTTGGCTGCTATGACAGTGTGTGTGTGTTAAACACATTTGCAGCAGCAAAGAAAGCTAAAGATAAATGAGATCAGGTGATGATGGTTACCTTTCGATGGTTTTATAATCATCATTAAATAGTCTGATTCACTGATGTCTTTTAAATATAACAATAGTGTTGTATCATTAATGTATTTATATCTTAAAATTTGTATTTCTGCCATATGAGATCTGGCAATATCACAACAATCAGTTAGAAGGTTTTAACAAAAACGAGGACAACAATTGAATCTACCAAGACACACACAGACATCAACAATCAGTGTATGAATCTCAACAATGGTGACAATCAAAAGTACCTTGCTACAATGCATGCTGGGTACCAGCATAGTACAAAATCCCAGCATGCATTGCAACATGAATAAATTATGCAGCTGAATTGTCCTATTATTTTGTTTAATTAGAAATATTTGCTTTTATTTTTTGCTGTTGTTTTTGTTGCGAGCTTTCCAGTGTTGTTCTGAATTGATCTGTTTACTTAAATCTTTTTGATTGTCACCATTGTTGAGATTCATACGCTGATTTTTGATGTCTGTGAGTGTCATGATAGCTTAAATTTTTGTCCTCGCTTTTGTTAAAACTTTCTAACTGATGTTTGTAATATTGCCATATCTCACAGAAACACAGGTTTTAAGATATTAATGGTACAACACTATTGTTATATTTAAAAGACATGAGTGAATCAGACTATTTAATGATGATTATAAAACCATCATCACCTGATCTCATTTCACTTTAGCTTTCGTTGTTGCTGCAAATGTGTTTAACACACACACTGTCACAGCAGCCAAAAAAGACAATATACTTAACAAGAGTTAAGAGACCAACTAATGGAAACACTAATCACTGTTATGGTGACTTCAAATGAAACAGTTTTAAACAGGTTTAAACAGGTTTAAACACAGTTAAACCTCTGTTAATTCTCAATAAAACTTTTGCAGACGTCTGACAGAAATAAAGTGAGTCTGGTTAGTAATAAGTGAAGCTGGTAATGCTGTTTGTGGAGTTGTTTAATCCTCTTCTGCTGAGATCACAGATTTAATGTCTTCTTTTCTCTTCAGTGGATTTCATCTAAGGCTGTGTCTGAAGTCAGTTGTAGTTCTTGTGTTTCTGCCCGTCTCTTTTTCTGTTCTCTTCTTTCCTTCAGTGATTCTGCTTCTTAACAGGCTTATTATGGCTGAACTTACTCCATATTTAATATACTCAGATTTTGTGGCCCAGATAAGGTCCAGTTCTGGTTTATTTCTTTACTCTTGGCTGACATGTGGCATTGCTATGGCCTGCTTGTGGCCCAGATCTGGCAAACAGGAGTGGGCCACCCAAGGGCCGTCATTCCACGCTGCATGTGGGCCAGATCCGCATTCCACAAGTGCCAGATTTGGGCCGGATCTGGGCCGACATAATCTTGCTATGTGGGAAGGTGCTTTGAAAATGATAATATTGATGGTTCTTTTCATAGTTAAATGGATCTTTTCCATAGTTCCATTTCCTACCTCCGGTTTCATTCTGTCACTTTCACCATCTACCTATGAATGCATGAATGAATGTGTAATTGTTTGTATGCTAGTTATGTTTTCGTGTTTTTGTTAGTAAAACTTGTGCACAATATGTATTTGGTTCTGATTCTCTGCTTGCATGCGAAGTTTACTTTACGATTTAGATTGTGACTACATGCTCTTAATAGTACTGTACAGTAAGAAAGACATTTCTCTTCCCCGGAAATGAATATTTCTTAGAATTAATAAACAATTAACGCTGAGTGTCCACGGGACGTTAATTTTACTACATTAAGTTGATTATATTAACTGATCCAAATATTCATAATCAATTATAACCAGTTATTATTGATTATTAATATTTCATACAGCTAATTTGCTACACCATCTTGTTATCCAGTCTCGTTTTGCTTTGAGAATTCCTACTTTTAGATCCTTTTTTGCTATTTGTAGTTCAGCAATGTCACCCCCCTTTAAAACATGACTTTTTTTGGAAGCTATCCTTAATAGTTTTAGTTATCCATGGAGTGTGCTTTAATTCCGATGGGGCATTGTAGGCAAGAGCAATTGGGCACATATCCATGCCTTAGTTTGAAGACGACCTTGCAGTCGTTAGGCCCAAACTCACAGCAGAAAGGGCTCACAGAGAGTGCTTGCAAATCGCCCACTCGCTTTACCGATGCTAGGCCTAGCAGGTGTTCTTTAGCGAGAGGTGTAGTAAGTCGGCCAGCTGGATAGCACAAAAGGAGTGAGCAAATCCTGCCTACTGATTGGCTGGCCATTGGAGCATGGAAAGCTGCATTGGCCGGCACATATACCTTGAGGGTGGAAGGGGTTCGGCCCTTATCCAACAGCTCTTGAAGGAAATACAGAACCTGCAGGAATTCGCAGGATGTCGGGTCTTCGCCCCGAGCTGCACAACAGTCGGAGAAAACAGACCATTTAATGGGCATAGAGGAATCTAGTTGACGTGGCTCTAGCCTCAGAAATAGTGTTCAGGACACTCGCTGGTAGGTCCGCCGGCTCCTGTCGGGGAGCAAGAGATGTAGGGCCCACATTTCCAGACGGGGATGCCAGAGTGTTCCTTTCACTTGGGAAAAGAGGTCCTTCCTCAAGGGGATCAACCACAGAGCAGCTGAGAGCAGGTTTTGTGGGCTACCACTTCTCTGCGCTTGACTAGGAGCCGGAGATCGGTTTGCCCTCGGTGTTGAAGCGCCCCTCCCATCTGTTGAAACCACCTTCCTCTTGAGACTGTAAGGCCGTCTAACTCGATCCAATGGCGGTATTCGAATTAGCGGTGAAGGTCTCTGCGTGTTACTGTCTTTTCTCGTGGCAAAGTATTTTTGGTTAAATGCTATATATTTTATCTTATGTATTAACTCGTTTCATCTGACTCCATAAAATGAAAAGGTTTTTCAATGATATCTGTGCATCATTAAATACGTTAATGTTTGACTATTCCTTTTAACTCCAATGAAAATAAAGTCAAAGTCTGTTAGAATAATCAAATATAACAATTTATTATGTCAGGTAAATGTATTATTACAATTCCATAATCAATTGAAAGATAAAATCCTTTACCCGACACTTTATGGCTACGTGAGCTGAGAGTCGCGAGACCCTCAACCACACGGGCTAATCTGAATACAGAAAAGGCCACGAGCTCTCGCTGCGTTTCATTATATACCCAGACCTCATTTCAGATCTAAACATCATCCACAGTGGAAATTTACCTGCTAGTAACCATTTGCTAACAGTGAGACATTTGCATTCAGACAAATGGTCGGAAGGTGTTAACTCACACCCTTCTGTGTGGAAGATATTTATAAACTTCCTAAGAACTTTATTACCTTTTGGTTTACTTCCTTGGGAATGAGACATTTGTACCAGTCGCACTGAGACATTTCAAATAATACCAAACATGTATAAACCTTGATGATAATCATTCATATTAAATCATTTCGATTCTTGTGTGAGTTTGGATGATCTCTGCCAGGATGAAGAATGGGGGAGAGGAATGTAGATTAGGATGAGGGAGGTGAGACCTCAGTAGTGCATGAGGGGGAGTTCAAATGTTAATTTCCTTTGTTTTCTCAGAAGAGTGGCCCTCTCTTAAACTCCTTCCAGTTTTTCCAGTCTTACAAGACCATACCCAGGTCCACGCCTGTTTTGAACCAGCGTGGGTTCTTCCAAGGGCCCAGGGCCATAACACAGCCGTGGTCCAAATTGATGTGAAGGTGCCTGTGACACCAAGCGTGGGATGGAACTCGGGGTTTCAGCCAGTACTGCAAGGGGTCGCATATAAAGCAGGCCCAGTTGGAGTACTGATTAAGCAGAGGCCATAAGGCCCAGTATTCTCTGAAATCTCTTAAGATTGGGTGAAAGCCCAACTTTGAAGTACGCCGCGAGCCGTTGACTTGTCAGGGATCATTCTGGTGCGAGATTGGCCTTCATTTGGACCGAATCAAGCACTGTTCCCAGGAACGAGATTAGCTGGCTGGAAGACAGTGAGCTCTTGGATATATTGATCTTGAGTCCCAGGCAAGGCAGATGGCTGAGGAGCACAGATCTGTTCGTGTCCAGCTCTGCCTCCGACTGGGTTAGGGCGAGCCAGTCGTCTAGGTAATTCAGGACGCGCACACCCATCAATTTCAGAGGGGTAAGAGCTGCATCCATGCAATTCGTGAACGTGCGTGGAGCCAGGGACAGCCCAAACGGGAGGACCGTGTATTGATAAAGCATCCCCCTGATTGTGAATCTCAAGAACGGTCTGTGATGGGGGGCTATCTGGATAAGAAAGTAGGCATTTTTCAGATCCACTGAGAAAAAACAATCCCCTGGGCAAACCTGCGAGAGGATTTGTTTCCATGTCAACATCTTGAATGGCCATTTCATAAGGGCGTTATTCAGATGTCTGAGGTCAAGGATGGGGTTGAGATCTCTATCTCTCTTTGGAACTAGGCAGTAGTGGTGGTACCAGTCTGGCTCACTCTGAGCTGGAGGAACCGTTTCCACGGCTCCTTTCGCAAGCGAATTTGTCACTTCGGTGTGGAGGTTGCTGCTTGGTTGTCTGCAAATGAATTGTAGCAAATAACATCATTTTACAGTGTTCAACACCCATGTTGACACACCGGGGATGGCTTCCCAAGCCTTGGTTAGGGGTTGGAGGGATTGGAGTGGTTTGAGCGACCTTTTCCTTCCTGTTGGATCAGAACGACTTCTGAGGCGCAGGGTTCAGTGTTATGTTAGGCCGGGGACCATGGCACTTCGGAAAGGGATACCGCTTGGCTGAGTGTGAGCACTGATGGGGCTCAGGCTCTGTGTCTTGGGCGAGGCGGACAAGGGCTCTGGCCTTGCTGGCTGCTGAGTCGGGAACTGTGCCAACGTGAGCTCACTTGTACCTGGTCGCTCAGTCCTCTGGCTCCGCTGTTTCTTCCTCCAAGGTTCCTGGGAGGAAGAGAATGTGAGAGCACGAGGGGTGGAGCCACTCTCTGAAAAGATAGCAATCTGCGAATGAAGAGAGGCAAGACGCATGCTCTCGCAGTGAGAACAGCACGTCTCAGTGAGCGCGGCTTCTGCGTGGGATTTCCCCAGACAGGCAACGCAGACACTGTGCTTGTCAGAGAAACTGTAATAATAACATATACCCTAATGGTGAAAGAGATCTGGCAAATGCTCCAGGGCATAATTGTTTGCGCTCTGGAGAGCATCAAAGGTTTCTATTTGCAACAGGTTTTTGCAGCTTTAAGCAATGTAGCAAATCACAGACATATCTGTTGATCTCTTGAACGGAATGGCCAATCAGATTTGTTTTAAATAGCCAGAATCTACTGACCACTCAAAATGCCAGAGTTTTTGTTCAGTGCTGAGTTTTGCACACTCGTGAATCCTCTCATAACAGAGAAAGTGTAGACACGATTGTACTGTCCTCCCTTCATGTATAATCTTTGTGAAGTTTGACAGCAAGTTAAACTCCATCTATTATAGAGTCAAGAAATGCAAGTTGAAATTCCAGTATTTATTATATATTGATGACACAACTCTACAATGGATCAGAGAGAAAATAAAAGAAAGAAATACAACCTCCAATTAGACTCATGACTAAACATAGCCCAGCTGCTCAATTTTTGACAGTAAAGAGTAGTTTAAAACTACAATTAACAGTCTGGTTTTTATACAACTTTCACTTAGGAGCAAAAATCTGCCTTTAAATGTGAAAAAAATAAAGATTTGACATTTATTCGTGATAATTATCGATATCGACTGATATAATTTATTTATTTTTTTGGCCATATCACCCAGTCCTAATTGGAAGATTTACATGGATAACATGGATTTGGTAGACTAAGATTTTTTTTATATCAGTTGATAACGATAATAATCATAATAAATATCAAATCTTTATTTATTTCAAATTCAAAGGCCCTTTAAGTAAAAAATAACTTTTACCTTGTTGAGCTAAATACAACAAAGTCTCCTAAACATTGTGATGTGAGAGAAACACATGGAAACAGAATGTAAAAAAGGATTAATAAATATAATGAATATACACCCAGCGGGCACCTTGACATCAATTTAACATCAATATGACATCAAATAATGTCAAAATGACGTAACGAAATAGGTCAAAAATGAACGTCATATTGACGTCAAAGTGTCAATTTGTATAATATGACATATATTGTATCATTTCTGTCTTTAAAGGGGGGTAAATGGCTTGGGGGAAAAGGCAAAAAGGAGCTGTAAATACAAGAGTGATTATCTGAAGACATGAATTATCATAACCTGACAATTCAAAATCAAGCAACATGGGTAAGAAATGCAAATTAAAATTGGATAACATCAATATCCTATACATACAGTATTAGTGAGCATTTTAAATTGTTTGTATTTCTGTCATGGCATTTCATAAAGATAGTTCTTCTATTGCAGTACTAGAAGAAGAAGCAGCAGGAGAAGGAAGGACAATTCTAGAATCAGCACCAACAGTAACAATAGCACTGACAGTTGCAACATTTGCAGTATTAATAGGTAATGCAGTAACATCAACAATAGTTGCAGCAACAGTAGGAGCGGCAGCAGGAGCAGCAGCCGGAGTGAGCATTTTAAAATCACTATGGGAAGCAGAAGCAAGAACAGTAGCAGCAATAGCAGTAGCAGCAGTAGCAGGGGGCCTAGCAGGAACAGCAGCAGCAATACTGCAATCATTGTTAGGAGTACAATCACTAACAGGTTCAGCAGTAACTGGAGCGCTGGCAGGAGCTGCAGTAGTAACAGTATCAAGAACACAATTACAATGGGCAATAGATACAATACAGTGTGCAATAGATAAAATACAGTGTGCAAAAGATGCAATACAGTGTGTAATAGATACCATAAAATGGGTGGTAGACCTAGTAAAAAAAGGAAAAGCAGAATTACCTGAACCAAGAGTAATTGTAGAAGGATTAAAAGACATATTAGCAGTAGTATACAAATTAAAAAACCTAACAGCATCTGGAGCAGCAGCATTAGGCCCAGCAGCATCAGGACCCGCAGAAGCAGGATCAGCATTCGGGCCTTCAGCACCAGGATCAGCATCATCCGGAGCAACTTCTGGAGCAGCAGGTTCGGCAGGAGCAGCAGCAGCAGGTGCAGTAGGTGCAGCAAATGCAGCAGCAGCAGCAGCAGTAGCAGGAGCAGGTGTAGGAGCAATCGGAGGATTACTGGGAGGACTTGTGGCAGGATCAGGAAATAATGGATCACAACAGAAAGGACAATCTCAGGCACAATCAGCAGTGAAGGTAAGAGTGCAGATTGGTGTGGTGATGTAATATGTAATAAAAAATAAGCTTTAGAATCAATATACAGTGCTGTGAAAATGTATTTGTCAGAGAAACCCATTATCCCCATTTCTTTTGTGTACATTTCATAATAAATAGTTTTATCTTCAAACAAAATACGACAAAAAAGGCAGTCTCTGCATGAACACATGGAGTTTTATATATATATATATATATATATATATATATATATATATATATATATATATATATATATATATATAAAGGTTCTCCAACACTTATCACTCATGTGAAAAATTAATTGCCCCCTTTAGCTTTTAGCTGCAATAACTAAAATCAAATGCTTCTGATAACTGGAGATCAGACTTTCACAGTGCTGTGGTGGGATTTTGATCCACTCCTCTTTACAGAACTGCCTAAGTTCAGCCACACTGCTGGGTTTTCAAACATAAACAGCCCATTTAAGGTCCTGCAACAGCATTTCAATTGAGTTCAAGTCAGGGCTTTGACTATATGCCACACCAAAAACTACAAAGGGAAAGTTCACCCAAAAATTACAATTCTGTTTTTAATTACCCTCCCTCATGTCGTTCCAAACCCGTATCAGCAATAATAAACAGAAGCTCAACCGAATATGCTTTACGAGTGCACAAACCTCTTGCGGAAGCTCAAACGTGCTGCGTAACACAAGAATGAGCCTCATTGGTTCTTGCTGAAGCTCAAACGTGCTGCGTAACACAAGAATGAACCTCATTGGTTCTTGCTGAAGCTCAAACGTGCTGCGTAACACAAGAATGAGCCTCATTGGTTCTTGCTGAAGCTCAAACGTGCTGCTTAACAAACAAGAATGAACCTCATTGGTTCTTGCTGAAGCTCAAACGTGCTGCTTAACAAACAAGAATGAACCTCATTGGTTCTTGCTGAAGCTCAAACGTGCTGTGTAACACGAGTATGAAACTCATTGGTTCTTGCTGAAGCTCAAACGTGCTGCTTAACAAACAAGAATGAACCTCATTGGTTCTTGCTGAAGCTCAAACGTGCTGCGTAACATGAGAATGAAACTCATTGGTTCTTGCTGAAGCTAAAACGTGCTGCGTAACACGAGAAGCCCCACCGATCAGCTGTCTGACTGACGCTTACCTGATAGACCCATCGCTGATGAAATGTTTCTCCGAGCACTGTTTTTTAAATTCACATTGTGGTAATCCGGGGATGTCATCTGGAATAGACACGTATGTTCGGAGACCAGCAATATAAATAATTCTCCATTTTGTTCGGATAGCTCTGCTGGTTGACGTCCTTGTACAGAAAGAATGTTGTGACAGTTGGTGGGTGTAGTATTTTTATTTTTTTTAATTTTTTTTTATTTAACAGATAGACATACAAACCAAAATAGTGCAGTAGCGAACAATCTAGTTATTCCATAATTCCAGAAGTGAAATAAAAGTGTGTTAATGTATAGGTGTGTGTGGGTGTGTGTGAGTGTGGGTGTGTGTATGTGTGTGTGGGTGTGTGTATGTGTGTGTATGCATTAATAAAGTAACCATTTATTATTTATTACCATCATCATTACGATCACCACCACCATCATACTGCCGACATTGTATTAGTCAATTTTTATTTTTATTCTTATTTCCATCTTTCCTCCTATGTAACAATTGCCATTGTCAGCACTCTCCAAAAATAAAAAGATACTATAATAATATAATATAATATAATATAACTCTCCCCCTACATCTCTTCAGTCCCTATCTTCTCTTTTTTTATGTTATGTGTAGTGTCTAAGGTGCATTAAAAGAAGGAGTACAGTGTGATAGTGTCCCAACTAGGGACAGAGATACTGTCCCATGGAAACCACTTCTCTCCTGTCCTGCCTGCCTAATTGTTTGAGGTTTTTCATATACATTTTTTTTTTTCGTCCCTATTCTATGTTGTGGTGCATTAAAAACACATGAAAAGATTAGGGGGGAATTTGGAAATAATCAATTGATTTAACCATAGCAGTAGTGATAACAATAAACATCAGGTTAGTAATTCCAGAACAGCACTGACAATAATAATATTGATAATAATAATATTAATAATAATTATAATAATAAAAATGATAATGATGATAATGATGGTGATAATGATGATGGCAATGGCGATAGCAATGGCGAGAGCAACGACAATAACAACAGCAATTACAACAATAATTAAAAATAAAAATAGTAATCATAACAGTAACAGTAATGATAATAATGACAATGATGACAAAAATAACAAAAATGCAATAATATCCGTGGGTTGAAAAAAAAAAGGCGTGAGGAGTCGGGGTTGAGAGGAGAGAAATGATTAGTTGTAAGAGATCAGAAAGTGTTGGATGGCAGAGGTCAGTTTGAGATGCGTAATTATGAGGGGGAGATGTGTATTCCATTGTAATGAAGTCTGTAATAAGATTTTTCCAATGGTTAATGTGTATTTTGTTACGAGTTTTCCAGTTCATGAGGATAGATTTCTTGGCGATGGTTAGAGCCACGAGGAGCATTTTAGAGTTTATAGTTTTATCAGTGATTATTGTGATGTCCCCCAGCAAGCAAAGAGAGGGCGATAGTGGGATGTGGTAGCCGACTATAGTGGATAGTGACTGTATGACCTCTTCCCAAAAGTGTTTGATTGGAGTGCAGTGCCAGGTTGCATGGATGTATGTATCTATAGAATTGTGATTGCAATGTGTGCAAACTTCTGATGTGAGACCCATTTTAGCTAATCTATTGCCCGTGTAGTGTGTTCTGTGAAGCGTTTTGTATTGTATTAACTAAAGATTAGCATTTTTGGACATGAGATAGATGTTTTTACAGATTTGGGTCCAGAAGTTGGCATCGGGAGCTATTGAAAGATCGTTTTCCCATTTTATTGCTGGCAAGGATATGCACTCAAAAAAATGATGTGTTGGCTTTACTTAACTTTTTTATGTAAACAGGTTCCACCGGTTCCACATAACTATGTTTCGTTAAACAAACATAATATGTTCATGTAACTTCAACATCATGGAATTTGGTCATTTTAAGCGACCCAATTAAACTGAGCTAATGAGTTAATTAAGTGAATAATTGAGTGATGATTGAGCATTATTGAAGACACCTGATGTTAACAAGCAGAATCTCTGAAGGAGAAAACCGGAATGTTTAAGTCACCATTATGGAGATAAGTGTGTGTTTTAGTTGGGCTCTTGACAATTAACTTATTAACTTTAGATTTTGTTTGGTTGCTGTACATGAGTTATAACAGCTGAATGAACAAGAAATGAAGGTCATCTGATGGTGTTGGTTTTGTTTTATCATAATCATTATTTCACAATCATTTAACCTGAGTCAGAGAACTTATATTAAACCGAATTTCTGAGTTAAGTTACCCTTTCGAATAATAGCAGTATTGTCATTGTAGAGCATATTGTTTTTAGACTTTTCAACGAAATTCAAATGATCACATCAATAAATAAAAAAGAAACTTCCTAAAAATCTATTTTGAGTAGGCACACACAGACATCAAGAATCAGCCTGTGAATCTCAACAATGGTGACAATTATAAAGCATGTTGCAGTGCATTCTGGGTGCCACCAATCAAAACTCATTCATGGCTCCCATCATGCATTGCTGCATGAAAATATAATGAGCTTATGATCTGTTTGTCACCATTGCTGAGATTCATATGCTGATTCTTGATGTCTGTGTGTGCCTACTCAGCATATCTTTTAAGAAGTTTATTTTTTATTTCTTGATTTGATCAATCGAAATTCATTGAAAAGCCTAAAAATAGTATGCTCTACAATGACAGTAAGGTAATCTTAACTCAGAAATTGGGTAAAATATAAGTTCAGTGATTGAGGTCAAATGATTGTGAAATAATGATTATGTTAATTCACAACCAACACCATCAGATGACCTTTGTTTATTGTTCATCCGGCTGTTATAACTCATGTACAGCAACCAAACAAAATCTAAAGTTAATAAGTTAATGGTCAAGAGCCCAACTAAAACAAATACTTATCTCCATAATGGTGACTTAAACATTCCGGTTTTCTCCTTCAGAGATTCTGCTTGTTAACATCAGGTGTCTTCAAAAATGCTCAATCATCACTCAATTATTCACTTAATTAACTCATTAGGTCAGAGTTTAATTGGGTCGCTTAAAATGACCAAATTCCATGATGTTGAAGTTACATGAACATATTATGTTTGTTTAACGAAACATAGTTATGTGGAACCGGTGGAACCTGTTTACATAAAAAAGTTAAGTAAAGCCAACATATCATTTTTTTGAGTGTGGTCTGAAGTTGATTTGAAATCATTTTGTATATTTTAGAGAGAAGTTTCTTTGGAGAGGAAATGTTAACCAAGTCTGATATTGCCGGTGGGAGTTCTAAATTTGCGGCTCTGATGTTTATTTTTGCCAGAACACAAGATTTGAGTTGTAGGTATTTTAAAAATTCATTGCTCCCGATGCCAAACTCCTGGGCCAATTGCGGGAATGTTGTTAATATGTTAGATTTGAAAATATGGTTAATGTGGGTGATACCCCTTGCAGCCCATGTGCGAAAATTCAGTGTTTTTTTATTGCTTATGAAGTCACGGTTGTTCCACAGTGGTGTGAGGTTAGATGGAGCTAATATAGAATTTGTGATTTGGTGAAATTTCCACCAGGCTGTCAGAGTGGCAGCTATAGTTACTGTATTAAAACATGTGTGTTGTTTGATTGATTTGGTGAGGAATGGTATATCAGCTATATTTAATTCTTTGCATAGTGATTGTTCTATATCTAGCCATATAATATCGGACTGGGTTGGGTGGATCCATTTGTATATGTATTGCAGTTGGTTAGCCATTGAGTAATATTGAAAAGTTGGTCGGTGTAGTATTTGTCCCGCCCCTCCTCCACTGTGATTGGACAGTTGGGTAAAAAGTAACATTGATGAGCTCTGCGTTTTACCCAAAGTTGAACATTCTTCAACTCTCAACCTGTAAAAAACGCAGAGCGCTCAGTGCTTCAGCGTGAAAAAAAAGTTCAGCGCCTTGTTACCCACTTGGCGTTCTAAAAACGCGGCGCTCCCATTGAAAACAATTGAAAAAATATGCCAGCCGTGTGAAAAAATGCTTTGGTGGACACACAGCCTAAACGTGCTGCGTAACACGAGAATGAACCTAATTAGTTCCTGCTGAAGCTAAAACGTGCTGCGTAACACGAGAATAACCCTCATTGGTTCTTGATGAAGCTCAAACGTGCTGCGTAACACGAGAATGAACCTCATAGGTTCTTGCAGAAGCTCAAACGAGCTGCGTAACACGAGAATGAACCTCATTGGTTCTTGCAGAAGCTCAAACATGCTGTGTAACACGAGAATGAACCTCATTGGTTCTTGCAGAAGCTCAAACGAGCTGTGTAACATGAGAATGAACCACATTGGTTCTCGCTGAAGCTCAAACATGCTGCGTAACACGAGAATGAACCTAGTACACCACGAGAATGTACAGTTGCAGATAGGGATGGGTACCAAAACCCGGTATTAAACGGCCCTGGGGCTGAATTTTGAAAGACTGCTGTATCGATAAGCTCGGACGTTATTGGTTCTGCTGTCGGTACTGGAGAAATTAAGAAAATACACGTACTATTTATTATTGCTATAAAGATGTAATCTTAAACATGTTTATCTCGCCAGCCAGTTCTATTTATAATAATATTAAACCATTTGTCTGTGATGCAATTTTGCTATTCGCAGTCCAGAAGAGAGAGAGAGCGATATGTTTATTCCACCCATGAACTCTGATTTCTATCTCCTGGCTGAAAAACTGCTAATTAGCAAATCCAGGTGATTGCAACAAAATACTGAGTGTATTCAAAATGACTTTTACTTTCTGAACCTGGACTTTACACCTCTGACTACAACTGACTTCAGCCACAGCCTTAGATGAAATCCACTGAAGAGAAAAGAAGACATTAAATCTGTGAAGATCTCAGCAGAGGAGGAATAAACAACTCCACAAACAGCATTACCAGCTTCACTTATTACTAACCAGACTGACTTTATTTCTGCTTTATTTATTTCATCTTAGACTGTGGCTGAAGTCAGTTGTAGTTCTTGTGTTTCTGCTTGTCTCTTTTTCTGTTCTCTTCAGAGGTGTAAAGTCCAGGTTCAGAAAGTAAAAGTCCTCCTCAGTATTTTGTTCCAATCACCTGGATTTGCTAATTAGCAGTTTTTCAGACAGGAGATAGAAATCAGCTGACTATACACCTCTGGTGTAGACTATACACCTCTGGGGAACACACAGCTATTTTAAAAACGCTGCGTGTATTGGCGCACACCTTGTATGATGTAACAAAACAACAAATATCTAAAAAAAATTTGCTGAGAGTGGTTGCATACAATAAAGTATATACCTAAGTTAACATTGTAAGAACAGGTCTGTTTGTGTGTGCCCAACTTTTTTTTATGGTAAGGATTACCTTTGCATGGAATTTCCTATTTGTTTCCATATGTAATTTGTAACTCACACCATAATTATTATCTCCACAGACAGACAAATCATCACAGACAGAGGAATCTCTAAAAACAGACAAATCTCTGCAGACAGATGAATCATCAATGCCAGGTAAAAAAATATCTTAGTAAACCAGTGCACAATAAGAAATCAAAAGTGAGCAAACATGAAGTCAAGAGGACACACACATAGGCCTCATTTAAACTGTCAGTGAAATGTGACCCAATTCTGATTTTTTGCTCATATGTGACACAGTTCTGTGACCATGTAAACAGGAAAAAAAACGCATGCATTTGGATATTTCGAGATCGGTTTCAGGCCTCGTTCATATTTGGAAATAAATCAGATATGTGCCAATGCGACTGTCATGTAAACAAGCAGTTCGGATTTTCTGAGGTTTTTTGCATGAATATGATATGCAGTTTTCGCGAGCATATGATACTCACTTTATGGCGTGTAATACGCACGCACTCCACACCCCTGATCCTACCCAAGGGCTTTACAGTGCATATCATATGCACGCAAAAACTATTTTTGGCGAATAAATGGAACAAAAAATAAAATTTGTGGTATAGATAAGCACTTTCATGAGATTGTGTTGTATGTTCCCACCAGTCCTGAGATCTCTCTCGCACACAATAACTGAAGCGCAGGCTACAATGATGCCCCTTTTCATCATTCTCCGCCTCAAAATCATAGTGATGTTTGGTGAACATATATCGTAGAGCTAGCCTCAAGCATATTTCGTCCATCTGTGCAAGAACCCCCGGTAACACTTTATTTCGATAGTCCACTTTAGACATTCAACTAACTATAAGTAACTTTGCAGCTACATGTCGACTAACTGTCATTAGAGTATTAGTAGAGTGTCTGCTTAATATCTGCTAATACTTTATTTTGTTGGTCCCCCAACTGATATTCTACTGACTATAAGTAACTTAGCAACTACAAGTCAACTTGTTCTCCTAACCCGAACCCTAACACCTAACCATAACCTAACAGTCTACTGACAGTCTACTACAGCCTACTAATACTCTAATGACTCTAAAAGTTACTTATAGTTAGTAGAATGTCTAAAGTGACTATCGAAATAAAGTGTAACCGAACCCCCTTTTAAGCATGCATGACATTTCAGATAGTATGTCAAGTGTAAACACATGAATCGGATATGGGTAACAATTGAAAGAACGTGTAAACGGACGGTCAAAAAAATTGGATATAGGCAACAAATCAGAATTGGGCATCAAGACCTCCAGTGTAAACGAGGCCTATGGCTGTAGATACTATAAACAGCACAATCCCCTGTGTTAAATTAACACTGCTCTGTGTTTATATGAGTCCACACTCAGTGTTATAACTAACACTGAAGCAGTGTTAAAGTTAATGAGATAATTAAGTGAATAATTGAGTGATGATTGAGCATTATTGAAGACACCTGATGGTAACAAGCAGAATCTCTGAAGGAGAAAAAATTAATTTTAACCCTAAAACAGGCAACGTATCTCACGAGATACATGTTTTTATTGTCTTTTTTGGGGCATAAGAACGATTTTTTCATCAAATCCTTTTATCACTTTTGACAGCCTGGTCTGTCTTGAGTATGCTGGTCACATAATTTGCTTCAAATTTTTTGTGATCAATTAGTCAGCCTGACCTAAATCCAACATGGCTGCCAGTGGTGCAGAACATTCAGATTTTGAGATAAGTAAATATATATTAAACTTACTTTTCTTCTGAAAAAAAAAAAAAAGAATATTGCTAACATCAATTGTGAACATTGTCTTAAGGTGCTGAAGGAGAAAATTAAGTAATACGTTGTTCATGTTGTTATTTAGCACGTTTTGAAATGTATGTAACTCCTGAGACACGTTGCCTGCAGGGTATAAAAAAGGGATTAAACTAGCTCTATTTAAAATGCACTATTCAAACTTAAATGATTGTAATTCAAGAATGCTTTGGAATATAGACCTAAGTTTGGTCTTGTTTTAAAGAAAACAGTCAGCAGATTATTGTTGAAGTGAAAGCACTTAAAAAAATGAAAGTATGAAAAAGTTATGGAAGTTTAAACTTACATTAAATCAAATATACTGTACTTAATATTTTTTCTTTTTTATAAAATATGTATTTTACTAAATATTTTTTACTTTAAATTTACTATAAAATCAAAGCCATATATCTAACCAAGTTGTGTTCCAAATTTGAAGCTGATGTCACAAAAATTGAAGTTCCCATGAGATTTTGTTTAGGCATAATACTAAAAATAGCCACCGGGTGACTTACATTCCATTGAATTTAATTGTATGCATTCTGCCATAACAAATTAATACATTTCTGTCCAAATATCACTTCTGTCACAAAATATGGAACCTTGAGACTCAGACCTTTCTGACAATATGTGTTTTGTCAAGATTAGAAAAGGTTTTGATCTCAAATTATGAAACATGACGATGCCCAAAAGGGGAGGAGCCCGATAAAAGAATTTAGAGTACCGTTTCTATGGTAACGCAACGTCCAATTTCCAAACGGGTTCCACAGGCTGAATCTTGAGTTCGTAAGCTTTCGAATGATATATCATTTCTCAACATTAGATCAGGTGAAGTATGGGATATAGTTGTTTTAAACATGCAGTGGCAGTAACAGTTAACAGTTAACATTTGGTCCTTTTTTTATACCCTAATCAGGCAACGTGTCTCAGGAGACACAACTCATAAAATCCTAAATATATCACATTTTTAAAAAAATATTTTGGATATGTTTAATTTAAGTCCAGATGATATAAAAAATGACATGAAATTATTTTTTGCTTAGCATTTTCCAATCTTGCCTGTTTAAGGGCTAAGTCACCATTATGGTGATCAGTGTTTGCTTTAGTTGGTCTCTTGACCCTTAAATCATTAACTTCAGATTTTGTTTGGCTGCTGTACCTGAGTTATAACAGCCATATGAACAAATGGAAAAGGTGACCTGACTGTGTTGGTTGTGTTTTAACATATTAAAACCCCCTCTGACTGTAGTAACCCAGTTATAGTAGCCATTTTTTTAATATTCTCCTTCAGTGATTCTGCTTGTTAATATTAGGTGTCTTCAATAATGCTCAATCATCACACAATTAATCACTTAATTATCTCATTAACTTTAACACTGTTTCAGTGTTACTTATAACACTCTGAGTGTTAGAAGATATTAGAAGACATGTTTGTCGTAAGAATTTTTGTAAAAATATAGCATGTCAACAGTGATCAGCAATAATGATAAGACAAGGATGGCCAACCAAAACTCTGTCTCATTTATTCTCTAGAGTGAGTAACCAAATACTTCTTATTCCTGGGTTTACATCCAATACTTAAACAAGGGGTGCCCAATCCTGCTCCTGCCGATCGACTGTCCTGCACAGTTCATCTCCAACCCTGCCTTAATTTGAAGTGATCCTGAAGACCTTAATTGGTTGCTTCAGGTGTGTTTGATTAGGGTTGGAGATGAACTGTGCAGGACAGTCGATCGGCAGGAGCAGGATTGGGCACCTCTGACTTAAACTGTCGTTTAAAACAAATGATTACATTTGTGAAGTTTATTTGTTTTTTGTATTTTATTTATCTTCTACTTTTTAAAATTAGACTGTGAATTTATTTTGATTATTGCTGCTGCTGCTGCTTTTATAAATAAAGAAATAAAAACATGCACTGTTTTTATTACTGTGACATGAAGATGAAATGTAAAAATAAAAATGGAAGAAAAACATTAAATAAATATTGATACTGTATATCGGTTATCAGACATATGACCGAACATTCTGTATCTGTTATAATTTTTTTTTTAAAAACAATATCAGTCACTCTTTATTTTCAAACCTGTTACGTCCGTCTTTCTTACCTGAATCATATTAGGCAGAATGACAGGCTCAGTCACCATTAATTTTCACAGAATGCAAATGCATTGAAAGTGAATAGTGAATGAGGCTGCCAGTCCCTGGCATCTCCTTTTGCGTTCCAGAGAAGAAATGTATGCAGGTTTTGAACAATGAGTGTGAGTAAATGACAGAATTTGTTTTGTTGAACCCAAACCCCCCAAAAAAACCAAAAATGAATAATCTTCAGTGGTAGTATTACACAGACTAGTGTTGTTTTGTCTTTTTCAGATTCACCTAAAAACACACAGAAGGGTGTAACAGGAAACGGTGTCCATGAGCAAATGACTGAAGAATCTGAATCAAATGATTCAGTAAAGGTGAAATTTTTTTTTTTTTTGGACAAATATGATTTTAAACTGTTTTATATTGATGCCATTTCTCCCAGTACATTTTAAACCACAGAAGCATACAGCAGGGGGTTTAGTGTATTTGACCATTCAAGCGCAAGGGGCAGGAGAACTGAATTGGGTGCTCACACACGGGTCACTTTTTCGATATGGTTTACTCGCATTGCACCAGTGCTGCACCAGCACAGACAAATGGCTATTCAGCCTGCCAAAACAGGCCTATTTAAATCGCTCTTAGAGCTAGAATTTTTCTCCTTCAGCATGAAGATCATCTCCTCGTTGACTCCAAAGACTATGACGAAACAGAAGCCTCTCTACACACCGTTGAAGCAAGCGTCCTGCAGCAGACCAATGGGGCCTCGCAGCTCGCAGCTGACTGCGCTTTTCCCATGCAGCTTTCCGGCGAAAAGCAAAAGAGCAAATTTCACAGCGCAAGCAGAAAGAGCTACATTTCTATTCTAAAAGAGCAAATTGAGCAAAGTTTGTTTAAAAATTTAAAAAATGAGCCCACATGCAGGGCTCCAATGCTCCCGATGAGCACTCTGAGTGTGTCGGCTGTCTGGGATTACATTGCAGAAGCTGCATGAGTCTCACACTGCTGCGTTAATGGATTACTTTCTTCAAAGAAAGTAATCCCGCCTCACACACTCTCCCGTTCTCTTCCCCTCTCAAGCTGAGAAGGAAGAAAAAGCGGAGCCGCGAAGCGGAGCAACAGTGCTGCAGTGAGCTCACGTCGGCCCAGTGCCCGCATGCCTTGCTCTCCCCGCAGTATGCCTAATCGCCTCTTCAGCCGCGATTAACCAGCGCCCCTTTTCTAGTGCGAGCGGCATGGTTTCATTCAGCAGAGCACAGAGCTCATCCTTTTCGAAGCAGTAAGTGAGCTGGCCTTAGACTGGTCAGCTCCTGAAGAGCCCACCCGCAGCCGCCACTATGAGGTGCCCCCAGCAGGCCCCCCGTCAGCAGCCAGCCCCGTTCTTCCCGGAGGTCCATAAAGAACTGAAAAAAAGATTACAAAGAGAACAATATTGTTATAAAACACTGAATTATTTGGGTTTAGTTGCCGTGTTTCATCGCATTGCTCCAGGAAGAGCGCGTCCACAACATGAGTCATTCTGGACAAGCAACTTAGTTCAAGTTCACTTGTGAATTCGCATAATTTTGTGCACATATAATTTGTATATATCTGATTAATCTCATACAGAATACGTTTCTTTGAATTAAATAATGCGCTAGCAAAATGCTCCAGTTTACTGGTGTTCATTCAGCGCACAGCTCAAACAGCAATGAATGGCTAATAATAACTAGGATTAGGACTGTCATATTACATTACATGAGAACACTATTTTATTAAATCGTTGTGAATTCATTGGGTTTAGTTGCCATTTTCAGCGCGTTGTTCCAGGAAGAGTGTACACATTCTGACAAGCACGCATTCGAGGTGGCATTAGCAGAGGTGGGTAGTCCAGGGGTCAGAAAGTAAAAGTCCTGCCATATGTTTATTCCACCCATGAACTCAGTCAGCTGATTTCTATCTCCTGGCTGAAAAACTGCTAATTAGCAAATCCAGGTGATTGGAACAAAATACTGAGGAGGACTTTTACTTTCTGAACCTGGACTTCACACTTCTGACTACAACTGACTTCAGCCACAGCCTTAGATGAAATCCACTGAAGATAAAAGAAGACATTAAATCTGTCAAGATCTCAGCAGAGGAGGATTAAACAACTCCACAAACAGCATTACCAGCTTTACCTGTTACTAACCAGACTGACTTTATTTCTGTCAGACGTCTAAAAAAGTTTTATTGAGAATTAACAGGGGTTTAACTCTGTTTCATTTGAAGTCACCATAACAGTGAATAGTGTTTCCATTAGTTGGGCTCTTAACTCTTGATAAATTACAGAATAGTCAGTTCACGTAGAGTAATAGCATAGTGCTTCTGTGTTGTACGTCACACGCATCACACACGACCAGCGTCGGCCAATAGTGAGCCTACGTGTGACGTACAACACAGAAGCGCTGCGCTGTTACACTAAGTCAACTGACTCGACGCCCACAGAGAAGAAAATGAATAGTTGAAATAAACATAGTTGTTATTTTAGTTTTTTTTGTGCACAAAAAGTATTTTCGTCGCTTAAGATTACTTAAGATTGAGCCACTGTAGTCACTTGGACTATTTTAACGATGTCTTTAATAACTTTTCGGTGCTGGCAAGTTTCAATCCCTTAGAAGCCTATGGAGGAGTGATCCAGCTCTCAGATTTAATCAAAAAGATCTTAATTCGTGTTCCGAAGATGAACGAAGGTCTTACAGGGTTGGAACAACACGAGGGTGAGTAAATACTGACAGAATTTACATTTTTGGGTGAACTATCCCTTTAATATGTGGGGGCGTGGTGGGGTTTTGGCGAGCAGCACACCAGGCAAAGTTCAGGTGCTCCTGATCGGCTGTAAATCCTTCCCTCTGCCAATCATAGACCCCCTCGGGCCATGCTCCATGCTCGGGCCCTTGGGCTTCAGCCCTGCCTAGCCTTTATGTTAATCAGGCCCTGTCCCTCCAGTAGCACTGCTCCCTCAGGTCATCAGCCAAGTCAGGGAGGACAGGTACCAGCCGTTGTTCCCAGGAATAATTCAGTAGCCAATCCTGCCTGAGGAGGAACCTCTTTTCACAAACAGAGGGGTCAATTTGATTTGCCAAATGTGGCGAGGGGGGGGGGGCTAAGGAGCAAGGAGAGAGGTGCCAACTAAAATAAGCAACCTGCAAGTTCACATTAATAAAACGCTAATACGGTTTACATGGTAGCCAACTACGCCACCTCAGGAATTTCACCCAAGGATATGTAAGACAACACAGGTTCGTTCTTACCAAGGAGGACTGAGACAGTTCTGACAATTAAAAGCAATTTATTACAAAAATCTTTTTCACATTGAAAAACAACACATTCACTAATAAATACCTTTCCGACATTTACCTCTTAATTACCCACAGATGTTAATACAGAAAAAGGTATTTTTAAATAAATAAAACAAAATAAATAAATACTGGGTTAATCAAAGACACTAACAGGAAAAGGGATCCCTGACCCACCTTGTAAGTAATCACTCATTAGACTGCACCCACACGCAGTGACCCTCACTACAAAGGCAATGAAACAAATCCACACTCCAGTGTGTTGAACACTACACCCCAAAAGCGGGTGGGCCAGATAGCCTTTCACAAATGTCTCAGAGAGAAAACCACAGCACTTAAATTGCAGGTTCCCTAGAAAAATACTCACAACACACAACATATTAATACCGAAGACAAAAGCAGCAATACATTTACAATAAAGACAAAACAGCAGCGTAGTCTGGGTCCGTGTGTCCTGCTGATTACAGAGCTCAGAGCTGGAAGCACACTGTTAGACACAACCCCAACTGCGTCAGAACAACGTATCTAAAACCACTGAATGCTGCAACATGCTCTCACTGCACTGCAACAACAGAGATTGGAGAAACAAGTAACCCAAACTACACGACTCCATCAAAAATATGGAGCGCTTCACGGATTTGCGTGCCAAGTGTGGCGACCCGAGTAAAGATGCACTAAGATTTAGAAAATTCTGCTCAACCTACACGTTAGCCCAGACAACTGGGCCACAAGTGAGGTGGGCGGTTATAAAGTTACCGACTACGCCACCCCGGGGCCTACTTCCGGGGAATTTCCCTTCGCACTAGAGCAAGGCTCACCGGCTCGTTCTAACAGAGTCAGGTATCAGACTTGGGTTGAGTACAAACAATAAAACTTTATTTTCTCATCAAAAGTCTTCCAATTTTATTTAACAAGACACCAATAAATCAAAAAGAAGAATCCACACAAATAACACACAGACTTTGCTTCAGAATTGGGCGCTGGCTTCCCGTGGCAGCAATGACACAGCAATCATACGTGCACACTCACGTCACACCTCAATATGAGCACAGCATTCGGAGCACAGCATTCAGGCAAAAGAACCCACCACCACAATCGGGAAGAGACGCTTATCTTTCTGCCACTGATCGCCCCAATTCTGAAGGAAGGAAAAAAATAAGACCAAGTAACACACACACACACCACCAATCATATACAAAACAGTCACTACAAACAAGTCTAAAATACAATACTAAAAGGAGTTCACCACACCAGCTTGGCTCATCAACTCGAGGTGCCGCGTCCGGTCACCCCGACAACCAATCTTTGGGCTGGGCAAAAAGATGGGCAAAAGCAGCCAACAATATTACGAAAAGAAGAAAACACCTTCATCAGGCCGCCCTCGGGTTGGCCACACATAAACAGCGAACAAGGAAAACTGATCTCACGTCCACAATGGGTAACATTACATGACTGACATACTAACCATAATTCAACACAAAAAAATATAAGTTTCACAACAATCAACTCACAAGAAAAGAAAATAATATTTAAAAAAAAAAAAAAACAATGCAGAACAGATGGGGACAGTTAGATGGCTAATCTAATGGTTAAACGCCACTGGAAACTCAAATTACTCACAGCCCGTAATCAACAGTCCAGCTGATCCAGTGACAGCGTTCGGAACTCCATGAATGAAGCGATGAAACGGGACCCGGCGTGTCGATGCACCACGTGAACTGAAACAGAGTTAATTTCGTTCGTCTGCTAATTCAGTACGCAGGCGAACCCGTATGGACCGGTCTCCCTCAAACCGACAGGAAAGTCACGCTGATAAGTCGATGTCAATACAGGTAGCCAAACCAAGCAGACAATAACGAGTATCTGCAAAAGTTTAGCTAACCTAAAACAGCATTTGGCATTTTGGCATCCCTAACCCGAGCCTCCATTTGTGGGAGCCTTCACATCTCTCCCGAGAGGTAATGAACACGATCAGGCACAGATCCTTTCTGCCTGGTCGGCCATCCTCAGGGGTTTCTCTAAGTGATATCATTCCCACAGGCTCTGGTCCTTTTTTGGACATGCTGAGTCCCTGACTCTTGTAGCCTTCCGGGAGCCCTTGTCATCAAGCATCCCTAGGCTATGGCCTCACAGGATGGCTTCCGTTCTGCACTAGTAGCACGACATTTTGCAGTGCGTTCTCCATAGTGTCAGGAAAAATCTGATGCAATGAAAGGGAACAGTATCAAAAGGGAACGTTTCAGTTACTAACGTAAGCTTGCTTCCCTTAGATAACGGGAACAACATTGCATTGCTCGCCGTGCCACTCCGCATATGCGCGAGTAGATGATATTTCTACTCAGACGAAAACTTCTAACTCTAGATGGCTCTGAGCACGACTTAAATAGGCAGTTGGCTCCGTCCGTTGTGGTGGGCTGAAAAGCCATTTGTCTATGCAGGTATTTTCACAGGAAAAAAACTTTTAAATATGTGATTTTGGTGATCAGAGATGAGATGTAAGGGAAAAAATTACTAACTACAGGGGGACTTTAACTGCTTTAGGGGGCACTAACTGAATAAAATAAATCTATTATTATTTTATTTTTCTATAAAACTAAGGATGATAGACCAGCAGGAGTCGGTCCAGATCAACACCCACAACACAAAAAGACTGGAAGAGAAAAAATAGAGGAAGTGTTTTACAGACTTCATCTTAACAATAAAAAAAATAAACTAAAAACATTCTTCAGATATCTGCATATTCATTACAGTCCCAGGAGTCTTGTGCTGAGGAGGATACACAGCAAAATCCCCAGTGTTAAATTAACACTGAGAGTGTGAATTATATAAACTCTGAGCAGAGTGTTAAATGAACACTGAAGCAGTGTTAAAGTTAATGAGATAATTAAGTGAATAATTGAGTGATGATTGAGCATTATTGAAGACACCTGATGTTAACAAGCAGAATCTCTGAAGGAGAAAACCGTAATTTTTAAGTCACTCTTATGGTGATCAGTGTTTGATTTAGTTGGGCTCTTGACCCTTAAATCATTAACTTTAGATTTTGTTTGGCTGCAGTATGTGAATTATAACAGCCAGATGAACAAATAGAAAAGGTGATTTGATGGTGTTGGTTGTGTTTTAACATAATCATTAATTGACCTGAATCGCTGAACTCATCAAGAGCATAAATTCTGAATTAAACTTACCTTATGGATTTTAGTAGCACGGTCATTTTAGAACATACCATTTTTCGCCTTTTCAATGAAATCCAAATTAAAAAAAAAAATCCCAAAAAATATTTTATGTAGGCACACACAGACATCAATAATTAGCGTATAAATCTCAGCAATGGTGACAAACAGATCACCTCTGAACATAAGCTCATTATTTATTCATGCAGCAATGCATGCTGGGAGCCATGAATGAGTTTTGATTGGTGGCACCCAGAATGCACTGCAACATGCTTTATAATTGTCACCATTGTTGAGATTCACAGGCTAATTATTGATGTCTGTGTGTCTTAAAAAAAATTGTAAAAGAGAAACTTTTAAGAAATTATTTTGATTACATTGTAAACATTTAAAATATTATGCTGTACAAGGTCACTGCTGCTATAATTAATAAAGTAAACCTAACTCAGAAATTAGGCTCTATATGAGTTCAGTGATTCAGGTCAAATGATTGTGAAATAATGATTATGTTAAATCATAAATCAGATGCCTGTGTTTCATTGTGCTGATGGTTTCCTGAAGCAGTTGATGGTGACTAAACTGTCCCAGTGTCAGTACGCTCTGCCTCTGCTTGTTCCTGATCTATTCACACAACAGATTGAGTTTCCTCTCTGGACATTCAGACAAATCAACAAGAGCTGGAAGATGAGAAACACCAACAATGAAATCATCAGTAAAACCCAGCCGATCTAAAAGGCACAAACTCCAATGGTGTTTTTTTTTTCAGGTTTGGCTCTGTGTCCTCATCCAAGTCCCATCTGATGAACAGTCTGATCAATGAGAAACACAACACGTTCTTCCACAGGAACTGCCCAGGCAGCAGCAGAACCAGAGTCCTGATGGATGGAGTGATGGAGATCACCTGGTTCTGCCCCTCTGGGAAAAAAACAGATAAATTCACGAACTGTGTTGCGTTCTGTAATCTACACGGTGATGCAGGAGACCATGAGAAACAGCTGCAGATCCTCACTGAAATGGCCTCAGTCAATGTTGTTCTTCTGCCACAATTTGACAGAAATTATAGAAGCATGATACAAGTTCAAAAACTCTACAAGGACTCAAAGACACTAATTTGTCTTTTTGATGAGGATGAATCTACCATCATTGAGATGAAGAAAGGGAAATTCAAAATCGGTCTGAAGGACAGAAATCAGTCAGATGTATCTGAAGAACTCAGAGGAGCTATAAATGATTGTCTCTCAGAATCATCATTTACTTTTAGACTTGAAGATGTGTCCAAACACTCAGACATCAGAGTAGATGAGGAAGAAGACGATGACTGCAGGAGAGGAAAAGAAGTAGCAGAGCGGATGATGAGTTTACTGGAGAAGAAAGATCTGACAGAAATCAAAAAATAATTTCTGCCCTGTCAGGGGGAACTGTGGAATCAGTGGAGTCTGAAGAACAAAGAACTACATCGACCTCAAGGATATGAGACAGAAATGGACATCAGCCACAAACATACAGAACTGAAGGAAATCCGTGAACAGCAGCATGAATCTGACATCAGTGTGTTCATGAAGCTCTTTATTAAAGCAATGAACTCAAATGATGAGCATAAGATTTTTTCCCTCAAATGGCTTGAAATCGTCCTGGATGAACATATCTCACCAGATATTTCTGCTTTTCATCACAAGTATAATGAAAAGTGGTCAGCAGTTTTAAAACTGAAAGAGAACAATGAAGAACCTGAACAATTCAAAGCTGAACAAGCAGAACTTGAGATAATATCTGAGGATCTTCAAGCTGCAGCCTTTGGTCTGGAGCACATCATGAGGGAGATCAGTCAGATCTATGAATCATGTTCATCTGTGAAGAAGAACAAGAAAGACCTTCAGTTTCACTTCTTTTCTCTCCCGAGTCTTGCAGCAGAGATGATGATCTCTGGATTTCCACTGGAGCTGATGGATGGAGATGCTGCTCATGTTCCTGTGATCTGGATCTCTGCTGTTATAGATGAACTCATCCAGAAACTGGGAGACAAGAGAGTCTTTGTGCTGTCAGTTTTAGGGATTCAGAGCTCTGGGAAATCCACCATGCTGAATGCCATGTTTGAACTCCAGTTTGCCGTCAGTGCTGGCAGGTGCACCAGAGGAGCTTTCATCAGAGTCAGAGTCTCAGACGAGATGAAAACACAGATGAAACCACAGATGAACTTTGACTATATTCTGGTTGTTGATACTGAGGATCTTCGTGCTCTAGAACTGTCTGGAAGATCAACAAGACATCATGACAATGAACTGGCCACATTCGTTGTTGGTCTTGGAAATCTGACCTTGATCAACATCTTTGGTGAAAACCCATCTGAGATGCAGATGCAGGACATTCTTCAGATTGTTGTTCAAGCCTTCCTGAGGATGAAGAAGGTCAAACTGAATCCAAGCTGTGTGTTTGTGCATCAGAATGTTTCAGACGTCACAGCTGGAGAGAAAAACATGGAGGGAAGAAGACGACTGCAGAAATTGGATGAGATGACAAAACTCGCTTAAAAGAGGAAGTCTTTGATGCAGAATGTTTAGCCCCTTTCACACAGAGATTCCGGAAAATACACGGATAAAGTGACCCGGGATTTGACCCGGGTTCGTTTGATTTTGCTTCATTCACACTGCCAGTGATTTGCCGGAATCAGAGAGCGCGTTCACACACAACCCGTGTATGTTCCGGAAAGACGCGTGACGTTGGTTGTGACGTGTAAGGTACGCGTCGAAAAGCGGAAGTGTTTGCATTGCTTTGTGAATAACATGGCAGCTGATCAGGCATTAGATGTTGCTGTTCAAACTTTGTTGTTTATGTACAAAATGTTTCGCCTTAAGTTTACTTATGATCTGCGCTTTCGATCTCGAGAAACCACGCTCGATCATTTTTTTTTCGGATTCGGTCATACACTAACGCATCATGTACCGTTCCACAAAGCTGGCGAACGATCTCAGCTTCGGCGCGGATTGCAAGGAGCTCTCGGGTCTCTACTTCAGTCCAGTTTGCAGACATTTTTTCGTTCTTTCTTGTATCGATGACGAACACAAACTTTCTTCTAGAGTAACTGAGTCGCACGATAACTACTTCATTGCAAAGGCTCGTGCATCATCACTACGACACACCCCTTATACGGCATTGGTTCTGGCTTTTGTTCACACAGCGCGCGTTCCGGGTCTGAACACGGCAATGTTACTAGGTCCCCAACCTGGCATCGATCCCGGCATCAATCCCGGGTCGTGTTTGCGTTCACACAGAAGGCACTCTGGCAATTTGCCGGCAATTTGCCGGGTTCAAAGCGCTGTGTGAAAGGGGCTTTTCAGTGATGTCATTAGATTTGATGTTCAGAAAGTATTTTGCTCAGCTCTGGGAGGGCAGCCCACCCGTGGCACCACCAAACCCAAACTACTGCAAGAACATTCAAGAGCTAAAGAATATATTATTTCTCATGCCTCAAATTCACATGTGATGATGCTGACACACTTAAAATGATTTATTTTTGAAGTGATTTTAAAAGCTTAGGTTTAGAAGTTTAGGTTTTAAGACCATGCAGTCTACCAGACAGCAAGATAGATAGATAAATTAAGTTTAGTTTAATATAAAAGCATTAGAGTATAATTGAAGTAAAACCTGCAGAAAATGTAGTGCAGTTGTTTCAACTTACGTTTATAAGTTAAAATAACAAGTATACTTGTTAATTCAACAGAAAATCTAGTGCAGTTGTTTAAACCTACATTTTTGAGTTAAAATAACAATTTGACGTGTTCATTCAACTTTCAGTCTAGTTAAGAACAAGAAAACTTAAAATGTCTTGTTGTCTGGACAATCTAGTTATCTCTACTCAAAAAAATAAGTTGAAATAACTAAACTGCTAAAATATTTTTTACAGTGCAGCAAGTGGACCCGGAGTCTTCGCAGTGTCTTGATGGAAACTGAAGAAAATGAAGAAATTCATGAGGTTGAGGAAACTGATCTTCAAAAAGAACTAAAGAAGACAAGTGAAGATGTGAAAAAATCTATGTCAGAATTCTTTGAGAAAGAAAAAGATAAAGATATACTTATTCAGTGGAAAAAAACATTTAATATTAAATTCAAAGAGCTTCCGAAGAACATTGTGATAGAAACAAAGAGGAATTCAAATGAGATAAATGAAACCACTCTCTATGCCAAGAGCAAAGAACTTGCCTTAAAACTCAAAGGCAAAACAAATAAAGAAACAATTAAGAAAGAGTTTGATTTGTTTTGGAAACAGTATCTGAATAAGATCAACACAGACACTCCTCTAAACAAAGACATTGATATAATGAGAGATGTGAGAGAGATCCTCAGTGACACCTATAGAAGTGTTTCTGTAGACCACTGGAGAGAAAGCAGAGATATTTTCACAGTGCCAAGTTATTCAGATTATATACACTTAAGTGGAATTGTAGGACTTATAAATGTCTTTACATCACGCAAAGGGAAGTTGGGTTACATTCTATTTCAAAAGCATGAAATTGAAATTGAAATAAGTGCATTAGTCAGAGATGTTGCTCATAATATAGACAAAATTATTCAGTTATTTAACATTTCAAAGATGGGCTACAACATTTGTTGCATGCAACAGCTCATAGTTTACATCAAAGCAAGAATAACAGAACATGAGAAGGGTCAAGTGAGATATGTGTTCAAGAATGAATTCTTCAGGGATTTGGTTCTTTCCATCTTCAAGAGAGCAAACAAGATGATCACTGACCAACACAAAATGTTCAGGGATGCCAATATTCCTGTAATATATGTTGAGAGGAAGAGAGAAGAGTACTATAGTATTTTCCAGAAATACTGCCACGAAGCAACATCAGCTGCCCTTTTTGGTGAGATCATCTGTCAGAAACTTAAAGAGCCCATTGAGCAGAGTGTCTACAAGAAGACTGCCAGAGATCTGGCTGGCGAAATTAGATCAAACTGTGAATCACTGAATGGAAACAGATCAAACCTGGAGAAACACATCCTGAAGACACTGGCAGAAGAGGAGGATTTTAACAAATACATGAACTACATTCATAATCCCAGAGATCACTTCAAGAGTTTCATCACAGATGAAGTCAGTCGGTACATCACTGATAAGTTCAGTGTCAGTGTTTTACCCAAGATGAAGAAGAACATTGAACTCCTGCAGCAGAAGATCATGGAAGCAGCACATCAATCTACTGAACATGTTCAAGAGTACAGAGGAGATGTTGGTTTGTGGTTGAAGAGTTTCACACAACGGCTCTCACGTGTGCTGATCTTCTCTGAAAAAGACCTCAGTGGAGTGAAACATGATGATGTCGATGTTGATTTTAAACTCCTAGAAGATATGATAAGACAAGAACTTACTGCTATAATGTCTGAAGACATCATCAGTAGATTTAACACAAATACATTTGACAAAAATCTGGACTGTGAGTTCAGACCAGATGAGATTCTGATTGATCACTTCGGTCAGTGCTGTTGGGTTAAGTGTCCGTTCTGTGGAGCCGTCTGCACCAACACCACAGAAAACCATGATGGAGATCACAATGTTCCTTTGCACAGAGTCATTGGAATTAATGGATACCGTTACTTTCTATTGCAGAATCTCTGTGTGGATATTTGCACAAATTTAGTGGCAAGTGATAAAAACTTTCTTACATTAGATGGATTGTTTGAATATAAAGAATACAGAAGAGCAGGAGGAGTTTATGCAGACTGGAGCATCACCCCTGATCACTCTGAACGGCCCTACTGGAAGTGGTTTGTGTGCAGATTCCAGAAACATCTGGAAAATCACTACAAGAAAAAAATGGTGGGAGAAGGCAATATTCCAAATGAATGGAAAAAGCTTACAAAACAGGATGCTATTGAGAGTTTGGATAAATACATTTAAAAAAACCTAATAGAGCAGAATAAAATCAGTTTTAAGTCACTTATTTTTAGAACACAATATAAACTATAAACATGCAGTTCCTGGATGTTTTGATTGGATTTATTCCAGCATGTTTACTTTTGTTGCCCATTCCCTGTTGTGTCTTGTCTTGGACTTTTATGTTGTAATTCTGCTCTTCTTTTTCTTCTTCTCTGTGTTTAATGGTGGGTTGCAAACCAGCTTTTTAGGTGCATACCACCACATTTTGTGCTGGAGTGTGAAGTGATTTCATGCATGGACTGGCCCCTCTGTCTGCACTTTTAACTTTGTATACATCAAAGCGTCACTTACGCTCCTCTCAAGCTGGTCTATTGGCAGTCCCACAGACTCGGTTGCGTACTGTAGGGGACAGGGCTTTCTCATACGCTCCTAGGCTTTGGAATGCACTCCCTCCAAATATCAGAGATGCACAGACTCTAAATATTTTTAAATCTCATTTAAAAACGCATTTTTTTAGGTTAGCTTTTACTTGACTTTTCTTTTTTTTCTCTTTTTTTTCTTTCTGTGTGTTGTATTTTAATTTGTTTGTTCTATTATGTAAAAAGCCTTGAGAAGCTGCTTTAAAGGCGCTATATAAAAATAAAGTTATTATTATTATCATTATTTCAGTTTAGCGACCAGATTTTTCATTTCCTATATTCTATTCTTAAGTTCACTATTTTTAATGAATTTTAAAATAGATTTTTATCATTTTACCAGATCCTTGGTTTGAACTTAATAAATTTCAGACTGTAAATTCTTTGCATCCTATATTATGAATTTCTCTTTGCAGTTAATTAATTTCCTCTTCATAACTGGGACAATTAACAGCATGTTTCCTTTTGCTGGCTTAATTCACTGAAGTATCTAAGGATTCTCAATAGCAACCTGTGTGTGTTACTTTAAGAGAGCATCCATACATCTGTGTCGTGTTTTATTTGCTCTTTTTTTTATATGATTTAATTTTAAAATCATTAGCCACTTACATATTGTCATTCATTTATTCATATTATTAGGAGCCCAAGCACGAAAGGTGCTATACAACTTGCTATAAAACTTTGTACACCTGATTCTGCTCATCATGCTGATCACAAGCCACTTGCCAACGAAGCCACAACCCTAAAACCTTTCAGGTCGTGGGTTTGAACCCTGTGTGGCAGATGTTTCAGACATTGCGTATTTGTTTGCCTGATGTACGTTTTGCTTGCCTTACTTACTGTGAATACCATGTTTGCTGTGCAGCTGTACCTTCTGCGATTACAATGATTGCTGCAATTACAATGCTTTCTGTGCTGTTGTGCTTACTTGCAGAACCTTTGGTGCTTGGAGCTATATTTACTCATATTATTATTATTATTATTTGACTTACATCATTTATCATTTATTCCTATTATTAATTTACATACATACATTTATAATTTAATAATTGTATTATTATTATTGGTTTATGTAATTTATGTTTTTATGTTTTTATATTTTATATTACCTACTATTTCTTTTCTATTGTTGTTTAATCTTATGATTGTGTGGTTTGAAGGGATGTTTTTCTTCATGAATTGAAGATGAAATAATGTCTACATTTCAACGTTTTTAAGGTCAGAGGACGAAGTTCTGAAGCAGTAATTTTCCATTGTTTTGCCCTTGGTATGATAACACTTGTTGGAATTGTACTGGTCAGACTAAGTCTGGGCATCGAGCATTGAACCATCCAAACCAAGTCTGAGCATTGAAACAAACGCAAGATTATTCAATAAACTCTGCTCTTTTTATTATCATCACTTTGTCGCCTGCTTCTGCTCTTCTCTGGCTTTCTCAATCAAACTCTCAGGCTGATAGAAGACTGATATCTTCTGGCAGTGATAATCAATCACATAATCCAGTACCATGTTTCCCTATAATATGAAGCAAAGAAATAAGTTTTGTTTGACATATCCTTAATTTTGTTAAAATTATCAGGGGCCGTACTCACAAAACTTCTTAAGGCTAAAAGTAGCCTTAAACCTGTGTTCTCCAAATATAAAAAAAAAAAAAGCTCTCTTATTACTTTTTGTTCGGGGGTTAGGTATCACAATGTAATGTCAATCTCCTCTTTCCTCTGAACTTCTTCTAATAACTTATCTCTATCATCTTTATACTTTTCGTTTCAAATAAGTTTTTTGAGGAAAACATTTCTGGATTTTTCTTCGAATAATGGACTTCAATGGCACCCAGCGTTTTGAAGTCCAAATCAATGCAGTTTCAAAGGTCTTTGAAGTGCTTCAAAAGTCTGTGCACGATCACAGCTGAGGAGGAGAGTCTTATCGAGCGAAACGATAGGTCAATTTAAAAAAAAAAATATATATATACTTTTTAACTACAATTGTGCGGATTGAGCTGATCTGCAATGCGCCGGGAACTACGTCATCACGTTGAAAGGTCACGCTCGATGTCGCCGCCCCACTCGGCCGTGCGAAGAAGGATAGTTCAAATTGTATTGGTCGCTTTGTAAACATTAGGGCGGTACTATATATATATATATATATATATATATATATATATATATATATATATATATATATATATATAATAATGGCCATTGAAGTCCATTATTCGAAGAAAAATCCAGAAATGTTTTCCTCAAAAAAATTAATTTCTCTTCCACTGAGGAAAGAAAGACATGGATATCTTGGATGGCATTGGGGTGAGTAAATTATTAGGAAATTTTCATTTTGAGGTGAACTAATCCTTTAACTGTTTATTTTGCGCAATCTTCCAACAAACTCACGGAAACCAGAATGTCCACTTGTTCTAAACATTTGAGGGAGAATTCATTTGATATACAAAATTCAATACATCATTCAATAATAAAACAGTCAACAAAGTCATTTTGTAAAAAAAAAAAATATCCATCAATAAATGTATACATCAATTCCATTTGCTACAGTAAAATTGTCACTCAGACATTTCCGATGATCTTGCATTAAATTTATGAATGTAACAGAAAACATTAAAAAGCCCTTAATATGGTGTTGATAAATCATCCAGTGTAACATCAATTCATTGAAAAAAAAGTTTAACGTCAACATTGAAAGCTCCGTAAAAGACATGACATGCTAGAAAATTTAACATCCATTTGCAACAGTAAATCAAATTGTTTTTATTGACCCCCCATATTTATATAGTGCTTTTTACAATACAGATTGTTTTAAAGCAGCTTTACAGAGATAACAGGAAAATAATGCAACAAAGTTTGTTTCCAGAAGAAAATATCGTCACAGCTCAGTAATTTCAGTGATGTTTCATTTTTGTTGTAAAAAAGTTATTAATTCAGTACATTTATATATTTAGCCGCTCTGATGTCATCGTCCAGCTCAGTTCAGTTCTCATATATATCTCAGGCGAAATTTGGTGCTGTAGATAGATTAAAATGTCAATCAAGAAAATTAAACATCCATTCTATTTACATTTTGAAGTTCCTTGAATATCCCATAGGAGGCACCAGCTTTAGTTTTTACAGTGCATTTGACCATTTGACAAAGATGCTATATCACCTTTAAAGATAGGTGCTATACAGCACTTAAAGTGGTTCCCCTATGATTACAAGCAAATGTACCTCTTTTAGTGTTAGCAGCATTTTTCTTTAGAGTGATGGTTTATTGGTGAATCCCGTGAAGAAAAGTCATATATAGAAACATGTAAATACTGCAATTGTATAATTTAATGCTTTACATTTTAAATAATAGGCCTATAATAGTCTCATATTATTTTTGATAATGTTAAATAATACACAATATATCACACAAACATTTAATTTCAATGTAATAAAACATTATTTACATTATAGTAATTACCATAAGTCCTTGATTGTGATAAAATAACTTAATGATATCAAAATGGGCAAATAATAGGCTGAGAGATAAGACCTACAGGGTTTCCGTGAGATTCGCAGAGATTCAACATATTCTAGGCTACTATTTTACCATAAATGGGTAAAAATCACTTTCGGTTGTCAGAATCGTACCTACTATGACCAGAAGAGGACGCGCGTGCACAACAGTGACGTGTCGGTCGCGCGCCCGGCAAACTTTTTTTTTTTATCACTTTATTGAACAATATTAACAACCATAATTGGCCTGGTACAATATATGAAATGTCTTCTCAGACAACAGACAAGCACCATACATAAGATATAGAAAATACAAATAAATGGAAAAAAAAAAAGATTCAAATAAATAATAAATAAGGACTAGGGGTTTTCAGAAAGTTTCACATCCTCTATCAAGGTAGATAAGATTAAGGCATTCTTTTTCTCCATTAATTTTAGCGATAAGTGACACAGTTCTTTATGAAAAACGTACAATTTTGTTAGTTTTCAGGAATCTATTCTTGTGTAAAAAGAATTTCCCAAGAACAACGTGTTAACTGCCAAGTCATGTGTTTCATCTTTCATAAAAATACCAAAAATTACATTTTCCTTTGCACCTGGCAAACTGACAGCTGAGCGCGCGCAGATGAGATTCCAGCCAATCAGAGAGCAAGAACCAAGGTCACCGTTCCCATAGGATCAGAGTCGGCTGGAGGAAACCGGGACACACAGAAAGAGCAGCGTAATAAATGGTTTTATTTTTTTCTTCACACATTCATTTGATGCGCGTGAGTCTCGTCTGTTATCCACTAACAAATTCTCAGGAGAGGAGACGAGTCTGCTCGTGCACGCCTGACGAAGCATTTTACTGTGTAATTAAACAAAATATTTAGTCTGACCCTCATATTTCTCGATTAAACCCTGTGGAACTTTTCTTTCTGTCAAACACAAACACACATGTTTGCTTTTCCTACAATATAATGAAAACAAACATAGGGCCTACCGTAAATTGACGTATGGGTTCCCAAAAATCAAGGCCTATAAAATTGTCCATATTTGACTAATGCTGCGTTCTCCATGTGTTAATTACCGGGAATAAATCTCCATATGCTTTAGTATTGCTCGCGCTGTATTTGATGACAGCCTACTACGATCGGTCAAACGCGCTTCAAGCCGAACACACCTTAAATCTGCAGTGGTCAGGTGATAGCCTACAGGTCGCAGCTCTCAGAAAATTACGAGTTTACACGTGGTAATTACAAGTTCTACAAGCACGTGAAGATTTTTTACAGTTCAGAATCGTTAAGGTAATTATGATATGGTGTGAACGCACATTAATTCACTGTATTCCAAGTCTTAGGTCATAATTTTGCTTTATGTAAGTAACAAATTTAACGCAATTCACCGAAATTTTCCTCTGCTGTAAGTTTCAAGTGTAGGCTACGAAGGCATTTTATGCTACATAAGTAAAAAAAAATCATGCTTTGGTTTGGTCATGCCTAATTATGACATTCTTCATCCTTCATTCCTCAAAGTCATAATTAGCCTATGACATATAAGTCTTAATTATGAGATTAAAAAGATATGATTATGACAAAAAAAAAATTAAACATGCTAAATCATAACTATGACATGATTTCGACTTTATCATAATTATGACTTAGTATGTCATAATTTTGACTTTGCATCATAATTTTGACTTTCTGTCATAATTAAGACCAAAGCATGATTTTTTTTTTCCCTTGGAAATGGGATTTTATTTTCTTATATTAAAAAAATGTTTTGTCTTATCCAATCATAACATGGCATGTTTGAATATGCAGTAAGTAAATTGTTATGACAGAATGTACATTTTTTGGCCAACAATCCCTTTAAGCATGTTATTTTTATTTGAAATATGACAATAATCCTACACCTATATGTCATGTATTGACTCATAAGGCAGCACTGATTCATTCTGCCATCATACAATGTTTGTCACTGAATACGTAATGAATGATGTCCGTCTGCTGGGTATTTCTGGAGTGAGCGTTACTCATGAATCAACAGCTTTGTGTGTGTGTGTGTGTGTGTGTGTGTGTGAGAGTGTGAAATCATGTCAGATTTATGCTTAGAAGCAAAACACTATTTGTCAATAGACTGAGATAAAGTAGAAAACATAAATCTAAAGTTTGCATAATCACAGAAATATTTGAATGAGCAACATTTCTGTCAATCGACTTATTGGTTTGAAAATGCGAGGCACTACTTGAGAAGGAGGTTTAAGAGGGATGTGCAGGTAGCTGGCTTGAGACCAGTGGAGTTGTCGATAAGAACAGTCTTGTCCAGTCACTTTAATTACACAATGTCTTTCTTTATTAGGTATGTTTGTATATGTGTGTGGTTTCTAAAAGGGAAATGATATGGGATACAATTAGCTACATAATACCACAATACAAGGCCACAATCCATTTGAATGACAATCAAACATTTGAACAGACAGAAAGGAACAGTCTCATAATTAAAGTAATATACGATCAAAAGAGAAACGTATGGAACTTACATAGTTCAATAACGCACACAGGGCAGGAGACAAGGCATTTCCAGCAGCAACATACAAGGATTCCTCCATGTGGCAGGAACAAAGAGAAAGGGCTGTGCACAGGTGCGGTCTAATAAAGTCTGTGGCTGATTGGAGCTAATTAGATGAAGGTGTGGGGAACTGCATGGGTAACTGAGTGGCAAAGAAAAAAATGGGCGTGGCAACTGCAGGACAGACAGGAAAACTTCCAAACAGCCGCCCCCAAATTTGTCTTGCAAATTTGCTTGAGTGGAAGGTCATGGGGGTTCAGGTAGGGCAGGGAGTGGGATGAGGCGGGCAACAGGTCTCGTGTAGTGTTTGTCCCCAACCTGGACATCTGCAACCCTACAATGGCCGTCCTTGCCGGGATGAAGGGAAATCACTTTACCTACTGGCCAGAGGGACCGAGGGAGCTGAGGGTCAAGAATGAGAACAACAGTGTTTAGTTGGAGGTTAGGATTATCAGTGCGCCACTTCTGTCTAGACTGGAGAGAAGGAAGATAATTTCTGATGAAGTGGGCCCAAAAATGATCAGAAAGAATCTGACTATGACGCCACTGACGGCGGCTGCGCAGCTCAGAGTCAGGATATGTTACCAAAGGAAGGGAAGAGTCATGCCGCCCCATGAGCAACAGGTTAGGAGTCACCGGATCAGGATCTGCAATGTCAGAAGAGACATAACCTAGGGGCTTTGAATTGAGGATACCTTCAATTTCAATCATCACTGTGCGTAGCACCTCTTCAGTGACAGCTTGGGCACCTAGAGTGGTCTGCAGGGCTATCTTGATGGAACGTATTTCACGCTCCCACGTCCCGCCGAAGTGGGGTGCGTGTGGGGGGTTGAACTTGAAGGAGATCCTCTGTTTGGCCAGGATTTCCTGGAGGTCAGGGGTCAGGGATTGGTAGACTTCCTGTAGCTCTCTGTTGCCTCCGATGAAATTGGTACCTCTGTCAGAAAGCAGCTCAAAAGGTTTGCCTCTACGAGCTATAAAACGCCTTAGTGCCATTAGAAAGGAATCGGTGTTCATGTGACTGAGTAAATCTAGATGTACACACCTAGTTGTCAGACATTTGAAAATAATTCCCCACCTTTTCTCAACTCGTCGTCCAACTTTCACACTGTAGGGCCCGAAACAATCTATCCCGGTGGAATAGAAGGGAGGTTTGCGGAGGCGTAGGCGAGCAGGAGGAAGATTGGCCATTTGGGGAATAAGGGGTTTGGCACGGAACTGCTGGCACTTAGCACATCTGTGCTGGTGTTTCCTGACAGCCTCACGACCCCTCAGGATCCAGAATCGCCGCCTCAGCTCAGCAAATAGCCTCTCGGGACCAGAATGATGTAGGTGGTCATCACAATCTTTAATTATAAGTTTTGTGATCGGATGGGCAGGGTCCAGGACAACTGGATGTATGGCATCAGGGGGCAGGTCACTGCTTTGTCGTAACCGTCCGCCTACTCGAATGAGACCTGACACTGGATCTAGTTCCGGAGCAAGGGAAAGAAGACGACTGGAATGTGGAAGGGGTTTGTGGGTCTGAAGGCATGTCAAATCAGTTCCAAAGGAATCCAGCTGGGACTGTCTTAGGATTGCAATCTCTGCGTCAAAGTAGGTTGCTGCCGATGGTGTTGCAGGAGGTTCTGCCACCCCATGATGGGATGCAGCAGTAGAGTCAAGGAGATCCTGAAAGGTGGTGAACTGAGTAGGGTCGGAGATAGAAGGATTTTGGCAAAGAAATACAGCACCACAGAAACTGGGCTTACGTAGCTCGACAGGATCTTCGGCCTGATCTATTGTGGGGTTAGTTGGCCACAGGTCAGGGGGTTGCAGGAGGAAGGCAGGTCCTTGGTTCCACCTGCAAGGCGTACTTAGATCAGACAGTTTCTTCCCTCTAGTCAGATCGTCAGCTGGGTTGTTCCGGGAATCCACATAGCGCCATTCCTGGCCTTTGGTGAGCTCCTGGATTTCAGCCACCCTGGTTCCAACAAAGACCTTATAGCGGCATGAGTCTGAGAGAAGCCAATAGAGGACAGTGGTAGAGTCACTCCAAAAAGTAGCCTGTCTGATGTTAAGGGTGATCTCTGTTTGGAGGAGGTTGAACAGTTGAGCTCCAATAAGGGCTGCGCACAGTTCAAGTCGAGGGATAGATAGTTGTTTTTTGGGCGCAACACGGGACCTCGCCATTAGGAAGGACACATTCACCTGTTGACCATCTTCAGTGCGCATGTAGGCGACTGCGCCATAAGACTGCTCTGATGCATCGCAGAAGATGTGCAGGTCTTTGATGGCTGAGGGGGTGTCTACTGTCCAATGGATAAGACAACGGGGCAGTACTATTGAGGAGAGATTAGGGAGTTCTCCTTCCCAGGAAAGCCAGGCTTCTAGGATGTTGTGGGGAAGGTTTGGGTCATCCCATTCTCTTGCTTTTGCCCACAGGTGCTGGACAATGATCTTGGCTCTTGTTGTGTAGGGGAGGATGTAGCCAAGAGGATCGTACTGGCTCGCAAGAACTCTGTAGATGTGACGCATGGTTGGAGTAGTAGCTTCAATGGCTCTGTGCCTGTATTTCAAGGTGTCCGTATGGCAATTCCAGTGGAGGCCTAGAGTAGATTCCATGGGATCAAGGGAAGGATGGTGTGACAGCCAGAGCTCTGCCTGGTCTGACCTAGCATCGGAAGGGAGATCACAGATGACCTTGGGGTCATTACTGGCCCATTGTCTAATCTCAAAGCCACCAGAGGAGAGGGTTGCACGCATGCAGTGAAGGAGGTCCTTAGCTTCCTCTTGTGTGGGGAGACTTTGAAGGCAGTTATCCACATGGAAACAATGCTGTATGGAATAGGTAATGCGCTCATCTGCCTGTGCATCCTTGGCAATCCTCTGGAGGGCGTAAATGGCACAGCATGGGCTGGCGGTGGTGCCAAATGGGATGACTTGCCATTCATATACAGTTGGAGAGGATCTACTGTCTAGGTTACGCCAGAGGAAGCGCAAAAGGGGTTTATCTCGGGGTAACAGGCGCACCTGGTGGAACATGGACTTAACATCTCCGCTGATGGCAATCCTATGCTGCCTGAAACGGAGGAGAACTCCAAGGAGGGAAGGCCCAAGGGTTGGACCAGGGAGCAATTGTGAATTCAGGCATTGATTCTGATAGGAGAAAGAACAATCAAATACAATGCGGTCCTTTCCATTATGACGCACAATGTGATGAGGTATGTACCAAGACTCAGGAGTATCTTCTACTTCAGATAAAGTTAACTTCTTGACATACCCAGCATCAACCAACTTCTGGATCTCTCTGGTATAGGTCTCCGCCTGTGAGGGGTTTTGGAGCAGTCGCCTCTCACAGCTGCGAAGACGGGACATAACTGCTTCCTTAGGGGCTTTTAGAGGGGGCCAGGGATCTGCTCGGAGGAGAGGTGTGGCATACCGTAGGACGTCATCAACAGGAATTCGGATGGTTTGAGTCTCCAGCTGGTGAATTGCATCTTGGTCCTGTTTAGAGCGGACAACCAATTTTGTGTTCCTAGGAGGCACTGTGTCCAGCTGCCACAGTTTTTGCACATTGTGGTGGATGTCATCAGGTGGGCATTTAAAGGAGATATAGTGACACTTGGTGGAGGGAGAGCTAACAAGATCTCTAGCAGGGCCCTGTAACGTCCAGCCGAGACGGGTTTTGATTGCTACAGGGGCTCCGGGGGGGCCTAACTTTACAGGCAGTGTTGGAGTGATAAGGTGGGTATGATCAGCTCCTATGAGTAGAAGGGGGCTTACGTTATCATGCTGCTTCAAGGGAATCTGCCGGAGATGAATGTAGCGCCGCTGGAGGGATTTCACAGGATGAGAATGTTCGGATAAGGAAAGCTGATCACCAGTGAAGGCATGCCTGATGGCATAGGATTTCGCTGGATGGGCCTTTGGAATAATGGTGAAGGACACGGCGGCACCATTTAGAGTCTGGACATCCTGTCTCACAGTCCTCAGCTTCAGGCTCTCAGACTCTCCTACCAACTGGAGCTTCTGGGCGGCAGGATGCAGGAGGATCGTACGTTCTGACCCATCATCCAATATGGCATACGTGTCTAAGGACTTGTTTCCATTACGTAGGGTCACTTCAACTACCTTCAGCAGCACTTTATTGCAATCGCTAGGATGGTCTAGGTAGAAGTTCTGCACTTGCCTCTGGTTGATGTTGCATAGGACCTGCAGATGTTTCCCATTGCATTGGTTGCAGCGTCCCTTCAGATCACACTGGTCTGCAAAGTGGTCTCGTGCACATCGCCAGCAGCGTTTCTGTCCTTTGATCCAACTAGTTCTCTGATCTTCAGTGAGCTGGAGGAAGTCATCACATTTACTGACATGATGTTCAGGGGAGTTACAGTAAGCACACACTGGACAGCGTATGGATGTGATGTTGGGGGGAAACTGACTGGCTCTCGGAGGAGCTATCTGGACTTTAGGGGAGGTCATTTGGGAAGTCTTGCTACCATGAAGTATAGCTGTAGCTCTGAATGGGTGAGAGGGTGGTGGCCTTGGTCGGACAGGCTGAAGGGTTCTCTCCCTTCTGGGCTGGCAGCGGGTTTCCTGTTGCAGCCAGGAGGAGAAATCTAGGAGGTTATAGGAAAGGGGACCTGGTTTGGTCAAACTCATGCTTCTCTTAAACTGACAAAAGTGCTCACTGGGTAGTTTTTCTAGTAGCCGCTCGACATGTGAGCCACAGGTAAGCTCGGAGAGACCTTCACGGCCCATGGACTGGAGGAGACCCACTAAAGCTTGTACTCTAAGGGAAAACTGATCTAGGCCTCTCCCATCCCCTATCCGGATAGCAGGCATCTCCATTATATCCCGGAGCTCTCTCAGAGCAAGCTGTCTGGGTTGGCCATAACGCTCTTCTAGGGCCCGAATAGCTTGAGTGTAGGGATCTTGGGCATAAACATAAGCTAAGGCAAGCCGCTTCGCCTGATCTACCTTTAAGTGATCCAGTAAGATATGATATTTATACTGCTCCGACTCTCTTGGGTCCAACAGGTTGGATAGGGCCATCTTTAACATTATATACTGGCTTTCATCCTCTCTAGTAAGATCAGGGAATGAGGGACCTTCTACCTTGCTATATGACTGCAGTCGGCCTGAAGGGGGAGCTAAATGGCTTGGTGGGGCTGCAGAAATAAGCTGGTGAGGCTGCACATTGCTGAGCTGGTATGCTGGCTGGGCAGAGTGGGCCATAGCTCTAGGCGAAATTTGAGGTGACAACATGTAGCCTGGGAGCAAGGGGTTACGTGAGACTGGGACTTGACGGGTGGCAAGGAACTGACTATGATCAGAAGGATTCGTGTGCTGCCAGGGCTGAGCTAAGGGCTGAATGGCAGGGGCACAGCTTACAGGAGGTTGATAAAGAAGCTGCTGCCGAGGTGGGGAAGAAAAGGGCTTATAGTCACTTGTGGTAGCCGGGAGTGGCATTGCAGCATACTGGGCTTGTGATGCTACTAACTGAGGGCCAAGGTTTTCAGGGGATGGTCCTGAACGAGACCGTGAGAATTGGCCTTCACCAAGCATACAGCGCTGGATTAGTCTACCTTGGTTTCTTACTTCTTCTAGTAACTGCTGTAAGAGCTCAGTTTGAGGGTCAGGAATTGGGGCTACATGAGGGTCACGTGGGTACTCAGGGGCTAGGGCTCTCCCAGAAGAGACAGGTGAGGGAGGCTCTGTTGCTGGCTCTTCCTCTTCCTCGCTGTGTAGTTGAGGTGGCTCTTCCTCCTCCTCAGACTCATGCTGTGGTTGATACTGAGGTCCAACACCAAAGATGTCTGCAGAGTGAAGCGGTGGTGGCTCTGGTGCTTCAGCAGGATGTCGTAGCTGCTGACCATATTCCATGACGTAATCATCATAGCGTACAGGACGCTGGGCTTGGCGGTGAGGACGCTGAAGTAACGAAGGCAAGGAGTGACTGGACATATCCACCGATCATCAATGGGCTCCGGCTCGAAGGACCATGAGAAGGAGGTTTAAGAGGGATGTGCAGGTAGCTGGCTTGAGACCAGTGGAGTTGTCGATAAGAACAGTCTTGTCCAGTCACTTTAATTACACAATGTCTTTCTTTATTAGGTATGTTTGTATATGTGTGTGGTTTCTAAAAGGGAAATGATATGGGATACAATTAGCTACATAATACCACAATACAAGGCCACAATCCATTTGAATGACAATCAAACATTTGAACAGACAGAAAGGAACAGTCTCATAATTAAAGTAATATACGATCAAAAGAGAAACGTATGGAACTTACATAGTTCAATAACGCACACAGGGCAGGAGACAAGGCATTTCCAGCAGCAACATACAAGGATTCCTCCATGTGGCAGGAACAAAGAGAAAGGGCTGTGCACAGGTGCGGTCTAATAAAGTCTGTGGCTGATTGGAGCTAATTAGATGAAGGTGTGGGGAACTGCATGGGTAACTGAGTGGCAAAGAAAAAAATGGGCGTGGCAACTGCAGGACAGACAGGAAAACTTCCAAACACTACTGTATATGCTTTTTGGTTCAATGGAGTTAGAAAAATAAATTCAAGTTGTATATATTTTGCTCAGGTAAATTTATCTTTTTCGTTTTTTGAAAATACTGTTTCTTTTTGCAGTAACGTCAACAAATAAAGTGTTCATCACAATAACTATGAACACCACAAACGTTCACTTTGTGAAATGTCCTTGAACATTTGCTTGTGTTGACGCTTTGATGTTTGGTTTTCCAGTATAATGACACACACACACAGTTTAAGTGTGATGTAAGTCACGGCGGGTGCTGAATGACAGTAAAGTCAGTTGTTCTCGTGATCAGCACCATGGACAGAGATGGAAATATGAACACAAACTTCAGCGCAAAACTAGTGAATTACAGTTCTTTACAATCGCTATGACAATTTTTTCAATACTTTTAACAAATTTCCTAAACTCTTAACACAGTTAGCACTACATCCGTCTGTGTAAGCTATACTATTAACACATTTCTTGTTGCTTTCACACAAAATGCATACAATTAACACAAATTTAAAATGCTTGAACTTCTTTTACACACAAGCTCAAACAAGACCAAAACAATGGATTTTTACTGGCAAATTTACCAATGCTTTAACACTGTATGTCAGAACAGAAAACACCATGTTCTAAACCTAACCTCACAGGCGAAAGTCAAGGTAAACAGCTGTTTATATTGTGAATTGAAACACAAATATATCCCCTGTATTTTATTCTATTGTTACTGAGAAACAGCTGATTGAATTATGCAAATATATAAATTTATTTTTATTTATTTTATTTATTGCAGCAATTCTGTCTCTGTCTTCGTTTTTTCATTACAGTTAGCCGCACATTCTATAAAGCACTCTGAGATGGGTCTTCTTTTTTTTTTTTTTTTTACAGTTTTTTACAATCGCTATGACAATTTTTTCAATACTTTTAACAAATTTCCTAAACTCTTAACGCACCAACACACCTACAACACACAATTGGCAAAACAGTTAATTTCATGCTCAAAATCACACATTGTAAACTAAACTCCAACACTAATTTTCAAAATACAATAATAAACTAGCAACAATACATTATGTCTACCAAAACACTGCAAACATGTCTCAAAATCAAATAATTTTTCAAAACACTAACATATGTTCTCGTCCAACAGGAAGATTTAGTCAATGTCATAAAAACACTACTGTAACATCAGATGGAATTACAGAAACTGCATTATTTTATATGTATTGTATATTTTATATGTATTGTATTGATCATAGATTGTGTTTTGCACTGCAGTTTCTTTTAAAGCCTCTCTACATTTTTGTTTTGTTGGGTTTAGGTCTTTTGCTGCAGAAATTCAATAAAAAAAGACTCATCTCAGAGTGCTTTATAGAATGTGCGGCTACTGAAATGAAAAAACGAAGACAGAGACAGAATTGCTGCAATAAATAAAATAAATAAAAATAAATTTATATATTTGCATAATTCAATCAGCTGTTTCTCAGTAACAATAGAATAAAATACAGGGGATATATTTGTGTTTAAATTCACAATATAAACAGCTGTTTACCTTGACTTTCGCCTGTGAGGTTAGGTTTAGAACATGGTGTTTTCTGTTCTGACATACAGTGTTAAAGCATTGGTAAATTTGCCAGTAAAAATCCATTGTTTTGGTCTTGTTTGAGCTTGTGTGTAAAAGAAGTTCAAGCATATTAAATTTGTGTTAATTGTATGCATTTTGTGTTAAAGCAACAAGAAATGTGTTAATAGTATAGCTTACACAGACGGATGTAGTGCTAACTGTGTTAAGAGTTTAGGAAATTTGTTAAAAGTATTGAAAAAATTGTCATAGCGATTGTAAAAAACTGTAATTTCTGCAGCAAAAGACCTAAACCCAACAAAACAAAAATGTAGAGAGGCTTCAAAAGAAACTGCAGTGCGAAACACAATCTATGATCAATACAATATACTGTCAGTTGTGGGTATACCTGACACATAAAATAATGCAGTTTCTGTAATTCCATCTGATGTTAGTGTTTTTATGACATTGTGCAATGATTGACTAAATCTTCCTGTTGGATGAGAACATATGTTAGTGTTTTGAAAAACTATTTGATTTTGAGACATGTTTGCAGTGTTTTGGTAGACATAGTGTATTGTTGCTAGTGTATTTATTTGTATTTTGAAAATTAGTGTTGGAGTTTAGTTTACAATGTGTGATTTTGAGCATGAAATTAACTGTTTTGCCAATTGTGTGTTGTAGGTGTGTTGGTGCGTTAAGAGTTTAGGAAATTGAATATATTCATTGTTCTTCTCAAGCAAATGCATCATTTTGATTTTAAATATGTTTTATACTCACTTAATAATGTTGGGTTAAAAACAACCCAACTAGTAACCCAACTATGGATTGGCATAATACCTTTCCAACTGTGGGTTATTTTAACCCAATTGCTGGGTTATTACTAATACAGCACAACAATGTTAAAAAATGACCTAAGATAGTGACCCGATATGTGTAACCCAGTGGTTGGATTAAAAAAATAAATAAATAAAAAACAGTTTTTTTTTTGTATAAATGTTTTTATTGTACCAAACATTTGCATGTTAAATTCATGAGCTTTCAGTTTTTAACCTTGGATGATGATCATAAAAATAATTTATTAATAATGAATATGTTTAGTTTTTAGATTGGCAGCAAGTTTGTCTCGCTTTAAAGCATAAACCTCAACAAAATAGCATATTTTAGTCATCATAATAAATTAGGAATCTCTCAAACACTAAAAATTCATCCTGTGAAAACCATTTTGAAATGGGACATTGCGTTACCACTGAATTGGTATTTTGAAATCTTTTAGCGGGCTCAATTTTTGTGATATCACCCGCAAATGTGGAACACAACTAGATTGACATGGCTTTGATTTTCAAGCAATTTATCGAGCCAAATTATTGTAAAATATATATTTTGTATAAAAAAATGCATATTACTACATTTGCTGTAAAGGAAACATCAACGTCTAGAACTTTTTTTTACACTTTTATTTTTCAAAGTGTTATCACTTCTGCAATAAAGTTAAAAACAAACAATTAAAGAGTGTTTCCTAAAGCATTCATGAATCACAAATTCAGATCTATGCTCAAAAAAGGCATAGTATAACAGTGTAACAGATTACAGTTTTTTCAAATTGCTAACACAATTTCTGAAACTATGGCTCAATTTCTTGAAACTCTCACAAAACCACAAAACACACACACAACATGCAAAACATCAGACATCTATTGCAAAAGCAAATACATCATTCAAAACTATTTTAATTCTTCCAAAAATTGTGTTTTTGCATTGTAACTTTACACACAAACATCAAATGATTATCCACATACACACCAAACACACGGATGTGAAAAATGTAAAACACTACTCTCGTGTGTCTTTTGCTTGTTCAGTGTGCAGTTACAGGAGTTCACGTACATGTATGTGCACAAATACACTATATACAGTATGTACGCACAATTGATGAATGTTAGAGTTATTGAAGTGAACTGAATCAACACTGAAGTGACTTGAGCTGAATATTGACACTATTGGCTTGTTAGAACCGCTTCTCAGGCGATTTTGAATTGGTTGTGAAGCTGCTGTGAAACAGTCTATATTGTATCTTCTATGTATATTCAGTATATAAATATATATATATATATATATATATATATATATATATATATATATATATATATATACATATATATATATATATATATATATATATATATATATATATATATATATATATATAGTAAACACACATACACACTGAATATGCAAGACAAATCAGAAAGTCATCTTTATTTCTAAAGCGCTGTGTGTGTGTGTGTGTGTGTGTGTGTGTGTGTGTGTGTGTATGTAGTATATATATGTACATATAAATATATATAAATACATACGTGTATATATATATATATATATATATATATATATATATATATATATATATATATATATATATATATATATACTGTTCATAGATATATATACTGTAAACCCCAATGTTGTCATTAATAAAGAAATCAAGTTATCATAACTTAACATTACTTAAAATAGCAAGTCTTAGCATCAAAAATTAACCAGGTGTGTTTAATGTACTCATTTGGCAGCAAAAATCTTCAGAATTGAGATTATAAGTGTTATGAACTCAAAAAGTCAAGTTATTTAAATGATTCGCTATGTCTCTGTTTAATATGATTGGTCGTGCCTGAAATTCTGCCTTGACAACACCGCTGATTGGTCGATACACAAGGCAGTAATGTTTTTGTTCATGGTGAATTTGCTGTTGCAGGCAGCCGGCTAGAGGCACTGACACTGCATAAAAACAGTAAGTTAGGGGTTAAATCTGACTTTGGACATTTCAGTGAAACTTCTGGTGTATCATCAGAGCCTCCGTTCCCAGACACAACCATTCATCTGAAGGACTGCAGCAATGAGAACCTTTGAACCAACAGTGGTAGTTTCCCCAGGATGAGATCTCACTGATGTTAGCCTGCAGGACTGACTCTCACACACATACAGTTGTGGTCAAAAGTTTACATCATTGCAGAATCTGAAAAAACTTAAAAAAAAAAAATAATAATAATAAGATGGGGTTATTGTTTTTTAAGTAATGCCCTGATTAAGCTATTTCACTTAACATGTTTACATTTAGTCAAAATTATAGCTGAATTAAAAAAAAAAAGTATTTAAAAGTGACTCTGTGTCACGGTCACCAGCTAGTCACCACCACCTCACTACAATTCCCATCATCCTCCCTGGCCCTCACCTGAACACACTTCCCAATCACAGAGATGGCTGTCACCAATCTTCACTGATCATCATCCAGCAGTATATAACTCTTCCCACTGCAGTTCACCGTTGTCTGGTCTCGTTGTTCCCTCAAATAACACTTATGGCAACTTTCCTGCACAATACCTACCAGAACTATTTGTCTTCAGTCATCTGTCTCCTTCATCTGCCTCGATCTCCATTTCAGAACCTGCAACAGATAAGACCATTACTCATCCAGATATCCATCCTGAACCCTGTTTTCAGTTACTCACTTCCATCATTGTGATCACGTACTTCTGCAAATAAACCTGTTTATCACTTTACCTGTGCAAATCCTTCTGTTTCATGACACTCTGTGTCGTTACCTGGATGATCGACGACTGTTGTTTGTTTTTTGTGATGGATGTTCAGTTGTCACTTGTTTGTCCTGAGCAGTTAAAGTGCCCACTGTTAATAAAAATCCAGGTCTTGTACTTTATTTTATTTATTTTCCCAGCATATTTTGAATAACCCATTTCAAAAGTGACCGTATGATGTTGAAATCGATCTATTCACACTGAGGGACTCACACACAACTATAACAAAGGGTGAAAGATAAGTTAAAGTAGATGACAAACATGTCTGTTGTTCATTATAGTGTGCATTTAATTGTTCTGATCTGGTCAATTTCACTTTTAAATGACTGATTTCTAAAATCTTTAATCAATTGATTTAATTTACTGCAAGTTTTGTAATTGTATTTTTTACTGATTAAATGTTAATGTACAATGTTCAGTCAGTTTGCATTATAGAAGCTAAGATTTGTAATGTAACCCTAATGAAGCTGTTGATGTGAAAAACAAAACTTGGTTTTAAAATGTAATAAGTAAACAACAAAATATAAACTGGCTAGTTTGAGTTTAGTCCATTTGCCTTTTAAGTTATCTTTACTTAAACATTTAAGTTAATTCAATGAGAAGACTACATTAGGTCAACTCAATTAATTGAATTTTCCCATTACTCAATTTTACTTGCCACTTTCCTCAAAGCATTTGAGTAGTTTCAACTTATTAGGGGTTTTGTGTGTGTGTGTGTGTGTGTGTGTGTGTGTGTGTGTGTGTGTGTGTGTGTGTGTGTGTATATATATATATACACACTATAAACAGAAATTCAAGGGGGTAAAAATTATTTATTTTTCTCAACTGAGTTTTGATTTCTAAGTGATCAATTTATGTATAAATGTTTCCACACATGATCAGTGGGAGTAGGCCATCAGTAAATGAGTGTGGTATGTAGAGAACTGTGTTTAGAGTTTTGCAAAAAGTTTGTTTTTCAATTTCAAACTTGAGTGTAAAGCGTATAATGTGCTTGCAGCTTTGCAGAGTTGGTCTGAAGATTCGGTACATGAGTGAATGGTTTCACTGAGTGAGCCTCAAGTTCCACAATTTTAAAGAACTGTAAAATGTATTTTCCATCCGGACAAGACTAAATACACTCATATTCAAGAACCCTGAAAACTGGCCTGAAATTTACAATGCAGGTTTGCTTTATCTTTAAGATATTTTTTACTGGTAAACAAGGCAAAAATACTGATTAAGCAAACTCTTTTTTTCTCTTCTATTTGCAGTGTCTTTGGTAGTGATGCATTCAGCACAATCTTGTGACCCTGCATACAATACAACTGACCTATTATAGTAATCACCATCAATATCTTCTGAGAAGAGTTTCAATATACTGGAACATAGATACAGTGAATCATTACAGACATGTGATCAAACCATGACTTATTGATGAGTCTGTGTGCAATGATGTCACCACGATGGTGTGTTTAACAGTCGACATCTTTTCACTGTTTCTATGTTGGACACCCCACGGGACCCTGTTCAGTTTGATGTTTTAGAGAAGAGCAGATGCTCCAGACACCATGTGTTATTAAAGTAATGTGCTTCCCAAACAAATAATTGCCACTGTAAACATGCAGGGCACTGTAAATATGATAATATGTACTAATGAAATGTGAAACAAAACTCAGTATACAACAGTTTCAGACAGTAATTTGACACATTATCATCACATTACCTCATTATGTTTCATGTTTATTTCAGCAAACAAGTTATCATTCTTTAAATCTTTTTTCTTTTCTTTTTTTCTTTTTTTTCCCTAAAAAAATATAAAATGCTTTTTTCCTGCAGCAAGCTTTTCTTCTTTATTTGGTAATATCTATTTGAACAAAGCATGCAACATTTTAAAACAAATTTTGTATAAATAACAAAATGAAAATAAATATTTATCCATTTAAGCATGTTTTGGAAAGATTAAAGCTGAACATTTCATATACCTGTGAATTTTGTGGACTGGAAAAAAAAGCAATAATTCTGCTTTGTTTTACCATTTTAAAGATTATTTTGGAAGGATTTAGAAACCTATATTAACAGAAAACTGGGTAACACTTTAGAATACTGTATCTTACTTACTGAATAACTAATAAGGAATTATTGAAGAACTAGTAGGTAATTCTTCATTAACTACTTCTTCACTACTGTTAACTATACTAAGGAAGATGTGTTAACTAATCAGTATGTAATAGAATTTTATGATTGTGTTAAGTTACAGTTAGTTAATCAATAACTAATTAATTCTGTCATACCTCCTGAAGAACTACCATTAATTATCTATTTATTAAGGTTCAAGAAAAATAACTAAGAAGTAACTGATGAACAGTCATACAAAACTAACCTCAGATTAATTTTATATTTTATATACAGTACTGTGTGTGTCTGTTTTCCTCAGCATAGAATGCCATTGAGTAAATTCATGTATTTTAGGCAACAACTGAGGGGAACTGAAAATATAGGGAACACTTTAGTAATTAATAAAAAATTATTAGATAATTCTTCAGGAATTATTTATAACCAGGAACAGTATTCTAAAGTGAAAATACAGGGAACCCATTAGTAATTAATAAATAATTATCAAATAATTATCCAGCAATTAGGCTACTTATAACCTGAAACAGTATTCTAAAGTGAAAATATAGGGAACTTAACAGTAATTAATAAATAATTACTAGATAATACTTCAGGAATTACTTATAACCTGGAACAGTATTCTAAAGTGAAAATATAGGGAACTTAACAGTAATTAATAAATAATGATTAAATAACTATCCAGGAATTAGGCTACTTATAACCTGAAACAGTATTCTAAAGTGAAAAATTAGGGAACTTATTAGTAATTAATAAAGAATTATTAGATAATTCTTCAGGAATTACTTATAACCTGAAACAGTATTCTAAAGTGAAAATATACACTCAAAAAAATGATGTGTTGGCTTTACTTAACTTTTTTATGTAAACAGGTTCCACCGGTTCCACATAACTATGTTTCGTTAAACAAACATAATATGTTCATGTAACTTCAACATCATGGAATTTGGTCATTTTAAGCGACCCAATTAAACTGAGCTAATGAGTTAATTAAGTGAATAATTGAGTGATGATTGAGCATTATTGAAGACACCTGATGTTAACAAGCAGAATCTCTGAAGGAGAAAACCGGAATGTTTAAGTCACCATTATGGAGATAAGTGTGTGTTTTAGTTGGGCTCTTGACAATTAACTTATTAACTTTAGATTTTGTTTGGTTGCTGTACATGAGTTATAACAGCCGAATGAACAAGAAATGAAGGTCATCTGATGGTGTTGGTTTTGTTTTATCATAATCATTATTTCACAATCATTTAACCTGAGTCAGAGAACTTATATTAAACCGAATTTCTGAGTTAAGTTACCCTTTCGAATAATAGCAGTATTGTCATTGTAGAGCATATTGTTTTTAGACTTTTCAACGAAATTCAAATGATCACATCAATAAATAAAAAAGAAACTTCCTAAAAATCTATTTTGAGTAGGCACACACAGACATCAAGAATCAGCCTGTGAATCTCAACAATGGTGACAATTATAAAGCATGTTGCAGTGCATTCTGGGTGCCACCAATCAAAACTCATTCATGGCTCCCATCATGCATTGCTGCATGAAAATATAATGAGCTTATGATCTGTTTGTCACCATTGCTGAGATTCATATGCTGATTCTTGATGTCTGTGTGTGCCTACTCAGCATATCTTTTAAGAAGTTTATTTTTTATTTCTTGATTTGATCAATCGAAATTCATTGAAAAGCCTAAAAATAGTATGCTCTACAATGACAGTAAGGTAATCTTAACTCAGAAATTGGGTAAAATATAAGTTCAGTGATTGAGGTCAAATGATTGTGAAATAATGATTATGTTAATTCACAACCAACACCATCAGATGACCTTTGTTTATTGTTCATCCGGCTGTTATAACTCACGTACAGCAACCAAACAAAATCTAAAGTTAATAAGTTAATGGTCAAGAGCCCAACTAAAACAAATACTTATCTCCATAATGGTGACTTAAACATTCCGGTTTTCTCCTTCAGAGATTCTGCTTGTTAACATCAGGTGTCTTCAAAAATGCTCAATCATCACTCAATTATTCACTTAATTAACTCATTAGGTCAGAGTTTAATTGGGTCGCTTAAAATGACCAAATTCCATGATGTTGAAGTTACATGAACATATTATGTTTGTTTAACGAAACATAGTTATGTGGAACCGGTGGAACCTGTTTACATAAAAAAGTTAAGTAAAGCCAACATATCATTTTTTTGAGTGTAGGGAACCCATTAGTAACTAATAAAGAATTACCACATACTTCTTACTCAAATAAAACTTACTGTAAAAAAAGAACGTAATCATCCATAACCTTTGTAAAATACACTACGACTCGTTTAAGCTACATGATGTCTTCCTTTATTTCAGATGATATTTTGTTTTAACATGTATACTGCCTACTTTTAAACTCGTTTAACAAACAGCTCTAAGAACATATTTTAACATCTGATGTAAATAGATTTACTATCTTTATGAATAAAATAATGTGTTTTATGCAAGGGATCATGCGTTTCCATCACGCAAAAAAGACCAACTCAGCTAGGTAGGCTAACTGACCTCGTGTCCTTGTATGTTGCCTTGCATAAAATAAAATGATTTACAGCACAGTAATGATTTAATAGATTAAATAAGACGTACACAATCCTGTATTTCCCAGAAGAAATGCACCAAATCGGCGGAGCTGAGAACTCTCCAGAAGAGGATGCAAATGCCCGCGCTCTTGCATCACCAAATCACTGTAAAATGTATGCTACTGTGATATTGCCGGAACTTGAATGGTGCAAAATAAGTTTAAAATGTATAAGAACTAAGTATAATAATATGCTTTTTACTTTTTAAGTAGCCTACTTTAAAAATTAATTATCTTTACTTTTACTAAGGTAATTTTGAAAATGGCCTAATTATAATTTTACTGGAGTAATATTTTATTGTGGTATATCTGTACTTTTACTCAAGCACTTGAGTTGTGTACTTCTTCCACCACTACAATGCTAAAAAAAAAAAACGGGATTATTGACTACTGTGTATGACTGTTCATTAGTAGTTACTTCATAGTTATTTTTCTTGAACCTTAATAAATAGATAATTAATGGTAGTTCTTCAGGAGGTATGACAGAATACATTAGTTATTGATTAACTAACTGTAACTTAACACAATCATAAAATTCTATTACATACTGATTAGTGAACACATCTTCCTTAGTAGTTAACAGTAGTGAAGAAGTAGTTAATGAAGAATTACCTACTAGTTCTTCAATAATTCCTTATTAGTCATGCAGTAAGTAAGATACAGTATTCTAAAGTGTTACCGAAAACTGGACTGTATAATAGAAATGAGCGTATTTGATGTTTAAAGTAAAGAAGAAAACATTATACAATTATTTATTTTATTAGGAAAATGCCATATACATAAAAAGCAAACCAAATTTTCACATTATATACATTTGATTAAATTAACTTTTGAAACAAACTACAAAAAAATGCTAAAAATTTTGCTGAATTTTATGTATTTTTCTTCTCTTTTGGAAGCTAATTTTGTTAAAAATGTGACAATGTAATACCTCTTGTTCTTGTAGCATTGAATAATAATAAAATAAAATACATAACACAAAAAGTTAATTGCATTGTAGGATGCGGCATCTTACTTTGGCAGATCTCAGAAAATGCACTATGGTATGTTAGCATGCTGTAGTGACAGAAATCTGCTGTCGGTTGTCATGCAGCATCTGTGAATCAGGGATCAGTGAATGAGATCAGTCAGATCAGGCCTGATCCCAGCGCAGCGTCTGGCCTGTGCGGATGAGTGATGTCAGAGAACGCTGTTGGTGTGGCACCGTATGTTATGTAAAACAGCGAATCCTCTGCTGCTCAGTAATGCGCAAGACTCCTGCACTTCCGTTTCGATCCTAGTGTCACAATGAAAACATGAAGACATTTAGCACAGAATCAGATCTTTTCTAGTTCTGTTGTCTTATGATTTTCATGTCATGTTCTTCTGTGGTAACAGGAGCTCATCAGGACAAACTGGTTCCTGTCCTGAAGAAATCCGTGTTAAATGGCCGACATGAGACCCAAGTGACATTGGTATCCAAATGAACGAGTCAAGAGTTAAATAGAATAATTAAGTGTCTAGATAAATTACTATAGGCCTATAAATTACCAATAACCGATAAAATGGAGTTAAATAAAAGTAAATTGGAATTAAACTACTTTGCCACACTGAAAAGACCGAACACGCAGTAATCCTGCACCCGTTTATCGGAAACTGTTGATTGGGCTGTTGATTGGCCGACTGGGCGGGACTTACAAAATCTATTGACCCCATTCTGAACATCTGTGGCTCAAATGTGCTGTGTAACACGAGAATGAACCTCACTGGTTCTTGCAGAAGCTCAAACGTGCTGCGTAACACGAGAATGAACCTCATTGGTTCTTGCTGAAGCTCAAACGTGCTGCGTAGCACGAGAATGAACCTCATTGGTTCTTGCTGAAGCTCAAAAGTGCTGCGTAACATGAGAATGAACCTTATTGGTTCTCGCTGAAGCTCAAAAGTGCTGCGTAACACGAGAATGAACCTCATTGGTTCTTGCTGAAGCTCAAAAGTGCTGCGTAACACGAGAATGAACCTCATTGGTTCACGCTGAAGCTCAAAAGTGCTGCGTAACATGAGAATGAACCTCATTGGTTCTCGCTGAAGCTCAAACGTGCTGTGTAGCACGAGAATGAACCTCATTGGTTCTTGCTGAAGCTCAAAAGTGCTGCGTAACATGAGAATGAACCTTATTGGTTCTCGCTGAAGCTCAAAAGTGCTGCGTAACACGAGAATGAACCTCATTGGTTCTTGCTGAAGCTCAAAAGTGCTGCGTAACACGAGAATGAACCTCATTGGTTCACGCTGAAGCTCAAAAGTGCTGCGTAACATGAGAATGAACCTCATTGGTTCTCGCTGAAGCTCAAAAGTGCTGCGTAACACGAGGATGAACCTCATTGGTTCTTGCTGAAGCTCAAAAGTGCTGCGTAACACGAGAATGAACCTCATTGGTTCTCGCTGAAGCTCAAAAGTGCTGCGTAACACGAGAATGAACCTCATTGGTTCTTGCTGAAGCTCAAAAGTGCTGCGTAACACGAGAATGAACCTCATTGGTTCTCGCTGAATCTCAAACGTGCTGCGTAACACGAGAATGAACCTCATTGGTTCTTGCAGAAGCTCAAACGTGCTGCGTAACACGAGAATGAACCTCATTGGTTCTTGCTGAAGCTCAAAAGTGCTGCGTAACACGAGAATGAACCTCATTGGTTCACGCTGAAGCTCAAACGTGCTGCGTAACATGAGAATGATCATTGGTTCTTGCTGAAGCTCAAAAGTGCTGCGTAACACGAGAATGAACCTCATTGGTTCACGCTGAAGCTCAAACGTGCTGCGTAACATGAGAATGATCATTGGTTCTTGCTGAAGCTCAAACGTGCTGCGTAACACGAGAATGAACCTCATTGGTTCTTGCAGAAGCTCAAACGTGCTGCGTAACACGAGAATGAACCTCATTGGTTCTTGCAGAAGCTCAAAAGTGCTGCGTAACACGAGAATGAACCTCATTGGTTCTCGCTGAAGCTCAAAAGTGCTGTGTAACACGAGAATGAACCTCATTGGTTCTTGCTGAAGCTCAAAAGTGCTGCGTAACACGAGAATGAACCTCATTGGTTCACGCTGAAGCTCAAACGTGCTGCGTAACATGAGAATGATCATTGGTTCTTGCTGAAGCTCAAAAGTGCTGTGTAACAGGAGAATGAACCTCTTTGGTTCTTGCAGAAGCTCAAACTGCTTCGTAACACGAGAATGAACCTCATTGGTTCTCGCTGAAGCTCAAAAGTGCTGTGTAATACGAGAATGAACCTCATTGGTTCTCGCTGAAGCTCAAAAGTGCTGTGTAACATGAGAATGAACCTCATTGGTTCACGCTGAAGCTCAAACGTGCTGCGTAACATGAGAATGATCATTGGTTCTTGCTGAAGCTCAAAAGTGCTGTGTAACAGGAGAATGAACCTCTTTGGTTCTTGCAGAAGCTCAAACTGCTTCGTAACACGAGAATGAACCTCATTGGTTCTCGCTGAAGCTCAAAAGTGCTGTGTAACACGAGAATGAACCTCATTGTTTCTTGCTGAAGCTCAAAAGTGCTGTAACACGAGAATTAACCTCATTGGTTCTTGCTGAAGCTCAAGCGTGCTGCGTAACACAAGATTGAACCTCATTGGTTCTCGCAGAAGCTCAAACGTGCTGTAACGAGAATGAACCTCATTGGTTCTCGCAGGTAAAGCGAAGATGCTTGAGCTCCCGTTTACCACAACTGATTTGTGAGTTGGTGAATGTATAAGTGAATAAAAGCCTATTTTCAATCTGTTCATCATATAAAGTGATCGAGTCTCTAAACCGCTAAATTCATATGGATTAGCTTTGAACGAAAGTCTTAGGGTTTGGAGGACATGAGAGTGAGTAATTAATGACATTTTTGGGTGAACTATTCCTTTAACATCCCCGAGAGATAGAGAGGATGACATTAATGAACAACACACACACAGAGAGAGAGAGAGAGAGAGAGAGAGAGAGAGAGAGAGAGAGAGAGATGTTGATGCTAAAAGGAGCGGACGAACTCGCAGAGAGTCATTCGTGTTGATCTCGCGCACGTTCCTTTATGACGTCACGAGCGTGCGGTCGTGAGTCCAGCGTTCAGACTCTTCTTCGGGATGGGAGTGTTAATGTGAATTCTCCTCCTCCTCCTGCCTCTCAGACCCGCGATATGAGCCGGATAATGATGAACACGAAACGCGTGGAGTCCTGATAACAAAGTCTGGATGCGGATCGAGCGGATCGAGCCTCCTCTGATCCACACAATAGCAGCAAAAGCAGCATCTCTAACGGACACGACATGGATGATTCGGGAATAATCAGGCGCAGAAGACTGCAGGTCAGATACACACACATCCCTTCAGACTAATGTTTTCTGGACGTGTACCATGGTAATGCTGTGGTATTTTACCATGTATAGGGGTATTCTTTGAAGGGCATTGGTGTAAGAATATGGTAAACATTCACTATGGTATCATGAAAAAACCATGATGTGTCTGTATGAAACAGTCTGATTGGACCATATTAGGACAGTCTAACCAATGGGGAGTGGTATTCTTTGAAATACCATTGTGAATGAACATGGTAGTCATTCAATACCATGGTATTAATGTGTGTTCTAAACGTAAAATCATGTTTTCTGGGCATGTGCCATGGTAATGTGTTTTTTGGCCATGTATTTTGGTATTACCATGGTATTCTTTGAGATTCCTTGAAGTGACATGGTGTAATATAAACATGTTAAACATTCAGTACCTACTACGATATATAAAAAATACTATGGTATAACGGTATAGTATTGTAGTATCTGATGCTCTGATTGAAATATACTGCCAGTCTAACCAATGGAGAATGGTATTCTTTGAAATACCATTGTTAATATACATTGTATATTATTTACCAATATTTACCATATTACAATAACTCAGTACCTTGGTATCAGTGTGTAGTACCATGTTTACCATGGTAATACTGTGGGGCTTTTGGCCATGTATAGGGTACCATGGTATTCTTTAATGTACCTTGAAGTAACAGGCTAAATTAATAAGGTAAACACTCAGGACTGTATATCAAAATACCATTGTATTACTATTTGACTGGACCACATAAGGACAGTTTTATCAATGGAGTGTGGTATTTTTGTAAATACCATGGTAAATTAATAGGCCTATAGCAATCATTCAGTATCATGGTGTGTTTTTCCTGTATTTTTTTTTTTGCTATAGTAATAATATCATGTTTTTTGCAGTGCTTTGGAGTTGCATTTAATTAATACTATGGTATTTGAACATGGTTTCTTACAGTAAATGGCATCTGACGGTGTTTGTTTGTAAGGTGAAAATAATTCAGCAGCTCTGAGCTGTGATGATGAGGAGACATTTGCGTTCGCGTGCGCGCGTGTGTGTGTGTGTGTGTGTGTTCAGTGGAGTTTATCTGAATCCTTTGCTTTGCTGGGACGGGTGTGTGTGTGTGTGTGTGTCGACATCAGAAACCGCTTGTGTATCTAGAGTTTCACAATCAATCTGATATGATATCACACACACACACACACACACACACACACACACACACACACACACACACACACACACACACACATTCATCAGTAGAGAGTCATTCTTGAAGTCTGAGACATGATGAGAAAGAGAGAGACGGACGGTCTGTGTGTTATCTGAGAATTTCAGCCCAAAATCAACCATACAAACACAACAATAGGCTACATGATTATATTTTACATATATAGATTAAGCCTATTTTTAGGGCAATTTATTCATTTATTTTTTGTGTTCATTCTGCATACATAATTTTCATGACAATTGAGCACATTTACCCAATTAACAATTAATATTGTCATTATTGCAGCGCAAAAAAATTATCATTACTAAAATGCAGTATCTTTTTAATCTAAAAAAAACATTTTTAATTTTTTTTTTTTTAAACCAGGAACAATTAAATGCAGCACAACAAATACTGCCTGCCATTTTACAATTAAAAATAATATCAGTATCTATCAGTTCCAGAGATTATCTGAATTTTACAGTAATGAGAACTTGGGATGACAAATGTAATTAAAAAATATCAAACCAAATTGTATCATAAAATACGAAGATAAACCATATTTCAACATGCGTTTTAAAACAATGCAAACATTTAGCATCAGTATTTGAATTTACAGTAATGAGAATTTGGGATGAAATGTATTAAACTGTCATGAAAAAAAAATAATGTCAGAATGCAAAAGAAAAAAACCTTAATTGCCTAAAATAGGCTTGATTTATGCAGAATATAATTGCTTGCCATTGTGTGTGACAGTGTTTTTCAGACATGTGACACATTTTTTGCTCAGTGTGAGAATAATTGCCCTCCACCGTTTGTTTCCGTGTCCCTCGGGTCTTCTGTGCGTCGCACACACACATTGTGTCGGTTATTCAGTTAACACCCTCCTGCCATATGGTGCAACACCGTCTCAGAGGTCAAAGGTCACTCCCATCATGCAGAAGGGGCCGCGTGCACATTGCAGGAGTGTTTTAGCATGCGCTCATCATTTGCCTACTTTTGTCATCACTTTTGATGATATTTTTAGTGATGCATCAAAACAAATTTTTTTTTATCAAAACTAAAATTAACATTTTATGTCAGCCAAAAACTGAAAATAATGTTTTTTTTTCAATGATCAATTCATTAATCAAATTTATTTGATAATCAACACTCAAATAAGTTTGTTTTCCAAACATTTAAATTGCAGTTTTTATATCAACTTTTTAATAACATAGGCTAAATATGTTTCTACTCCAATCTGTTGTTGAAATATAGATATTTAAATGGTGACTTTAATAATTTTCATGACAGATTTATTTAAATTTTCAAATGTTCAAGTCACTTTCGTCGGAGTAAGATGGTGATGTACCATCTTTTAATTAACTACACAAAAATATAGCAAGATTTTTAACTCTATACTAGAAAATGAAGAACAAAGAATGTGCATCAGGTGTGTTTTGCTTTTTCATTTATGAATCCACTAAACTTTATTGTTACATATTATGTTATGTATGTTATTGTTATTACAATGCTATTATATATGTGCTGGAAATTAGCTTATTTTGTTGTAAATAAAAGCGTGACAATGTCACGGCTAAATAGTCACCTTTATTTATATAGCCTAGCGCTTTTTATTATACAGATTGTTTCAAAGCAGCTTTACAGAGATAACAGTAAAATAATGTTGTAATGATATTGTTAAATATAAAAGTTAAATTAAATACCTATAAGTATTGTGGTTTTCCATCCACGGTATTTCCCAACTTCAGCTTCCCGCTCTTATTAAAGACTTTGTGATGCGTTCATGTGCGTTCAACTCGTAAATATGAACTTTCTTCTTGACTTGAACTCACCATTATTGCATCAAATAATGAAGATGTCACTAACAGGTATAGTAAAAATATGATGAATTTGTAATGTTGTGCGTATATTTATCAAAATGTTCCTATATGGAGTTATTTTTCTAGCTAACTAACAAGCTATGGACACTGAATTGCTTTAGAAATATTGCTGTAGAAATGTTGTTAATGTTAACTGATTTAGTTGACTAATTTTAACAAATAAAACCTTATTGTAAAGTTTACCTTAAATTTACCGAAATATCCGTATCTTACCCTTGTTCCGTTTGTTTAGCCGATATGTCCCGCTTTACCAGCATTTTTGCACTAATTTACAAGTATATCCCTCTTTAAATAAAATTCCCACAATACAACTTTTTAAACTCTATAATTTTTACAAAATGAATATTATTTTGTTGTAATTTAAGGAAGTATTTCTATAAAACGGTTAATCAGACGTATGTAAATCTGCTGATTTCTCATAAAAACTTTATTTATTTTATCATTTATAAATTAATGAATCAAATTGTTGTTGTTTTTTACATTTTCATTAAAAACTTACTACAATTTGTTGTTGAAATATAAACTTTTAAACTATTTTTTTTTTTTTCAACGTGGCTTAAAATGTTTTTCACCATTTTTGGAGCTTGACTGCGTCTGTCCTCGTGTCTGCTCCTGTAATCGACCCTTGAGACCCCGTTTCTGCTTTGTCGCAGATTTCCGGAAGTCTGGCCACTCTCGTTTAATCACTGAAGGCATCTGATGCACATTTTCTCCTGATGCAGAGAGCCATTAGGAAAAATAGTTGGAGGAAATCCCGAAAATCCCAGCAGAAGGCGCAGCGATAACTCTCCGGCTGTTGTGCGTGCTGTTGGCTGGCACGCGGGCGAGACGCTCTTAGGTTAATGACGCTCAGATTATGGGGTTGGCACAGTAAATGATGGGTTTGCACCAAACGGCGGGCAGGAGGCCCAGCTTGTGCCATTTCATTAAAGCTCAGACTGATTTTCAGCCCGTCGTCATTCAGCCGGATCATCTGCAAGTGATGATCAGACTCTATTCAACACGTGTTATAAAAGAGAAATATAATATGTATAATAAGTCGATTTTTAATTATTATCTACATAGAATGAAAGTGGTGCTTAATAAAGTTGTTAGGATGTTGATTATGATTAGTGTTATTTTGGGGGATTCTAGGTGGTTGGAAAGCAGACCAAAAAAACTCTCTGTGATTATTATGTTCTGTTTATATGACTCAAATGTCTTCTTCAGTATAAGTCTGTTTTTCTATATAGTCTGTTTTACCCATTTTACCATCTGACCGGTTTAAAGCGCAAGTATGTACATGTTTTTCAAAATATGAAGTGGACTGTGCTTGTTTTAGAAAGTTCGGTACTTCACAATAAGGTCTCCTTTGTTAACATTAGTTAATAGTGCATTAGTCTCAGCCTCAGAGCGCTTGCTAACATCTAATGCATATGGCACACTTAACTGAAAACACTTCAGGATTTTAGTGAGGAAGTCGTCATCTGATGGTTGAACTCTACAGGATTTCCGGGAGACGTGTGTGTCACGTTCTTTAATGGTCCGCCTGGAAACAAAGCAGTTGTGAAGCCAAACCCCCTCATGGAAAAAGAAAACTGTCATGTTTACAACTGTGACAATGAGCGCTTATTAGGATCAACTAAACACTGGATTTTCAAAAGTATGTGAAGTATGTTAAGTTTGTGGCATAGACTCTTTAAAATACGTCCCAAGAGTTTTACACACCGGTCTGTTATTGTAGGGACATCGACGAACAAAGCGAACTGTGCTGTTGCTTTACATGTTAGTCAGACGGTCTCTGGGCGGTCCCTGAGATTAATAAATGCTGTAAGTATTGTTCATTGTTATTTAATGTAAACTAATGTAATTAACTAATGTTAACAAATTAAACCTTATTGTAAAGTGTTAACACAAGTTCATAAGAAATAATAAGAAACATGAGCTAAAAATAAGCAATAGACTTACATTTTTATACAGCATTTATTAATCTTATTTGTTAATGTTAGTTATTAAATAAAAATACACTTGTTCATCATTTGTTCATGTTAGTTCATTCTAATGTTAACAGATACAGCTTTTGATATTAAAAATGTATTATTAAATGTTGAAGTTAACATACTGATGAAACCTTACTGTAAAATGTTTTCTGTATTCCAGTTTACCAGCATTTTTGTGCTTCTTTACAAAATATCCTTCATTTGTTTAAATTCCCACAAACTTTTTAAACTCTGTAACTTTTACAAATTATAAAAGTATGTTGTAATTCAAAGAAGTATTTCTGTAAAACGGCTCGTCAGTCTCTTGTAAATCTACCGGTTGAGCACAAACAATTTCAAACAACTTTATGAATTATAATAATTTACACAAAGAGCAGTAATGAGCTGGATGTTAGTTAGTGTTAGTCATTGCTCGTTGAGTTCATAATCATATTTTAACCATCTTCTAAAATGTTATAATTATTGGTAACACTTTACTTAAAAGTCTTTATATGTAATGCATTATAAAAGTATTTTTAATGCATTAATTATGTCTTTAATGCACATTATAATTGCCTAATGAATAATTGTAACCACAGTTATAATACTTATATTGTTACACCTTTAGAAACACATAACAAACAACCAATTTCAGAAGTAACAATAAATCTGCAAAAATATTATAATGCATTTTAACTTTGGTTACAATTATTTATGAAAAGATATAATGCATTAAAAAGACTATGTAAAGTGTTACCAAATTATCAATTGGTTTATAATTCATCCATATGTTATTGTGATAATTAATTGCGATAATTTGCTTTAAAACCTTTTCTAACTGCATGATATTTTAAAGGGCTTCAGTGTATGACTCGCTGTCCATTACAGCATCTGAAGTGCTTTGCTCGGCTGAGAGTTTGTTCTCGTTCGGCTCCATCTGTCCACTCCAGTTTGCCGGGCTACTCTTCTCCGCAGGCAGGGTTTCTGGGAAGCTTTTACAGCATTTAAGGTTGGAAAACTCAATTACTGGCTAAAATTAAGCACGTGAGTCACAGTGAAACAAACAGACAGCACGAGTGCCACGTCCTTCTTTAGAAAAACAAGAGATGTTTTCAGAACAGCCTTCTGTTGCTTTACGTGGAAGGTTAATTTAATGAAGAGAACGCCTCATGAATTTATAATGCTGAAACGAATACGTTTTCATTGCCAGATGTTTTGGTATCATCATAATACATATTTATTCTTCACTTCAATCCTCTGTAAGATTAATTCAGTCTGTGTTGACACAACTATTTACTATGGAAGCTTGTTTCCGCCACAGTATGAAAAATAAAAAAGGTAATTCTGACCTTTTTTCCTCTCAATTGCGAGTTTACATCTCGCAATTCTGACTTTATTTCTCAGAATTGCGAGATATAAAGTCAGAATTGCGTGAAATAAAGTCGCAATTGCGTGTTATAAAGTCAGAATTGCGAGATATAAAGTCAGAATTGGGAGAAATAAAGTCGCAATTGCGTGATATAAAGTCAGAATTGGGAGATATAAAGTCAGAATTGCATGATATAAAGTCGCAATTGCGTGTAATAAAGTCAGAATTATGAAATATAAACTCACAATTCTGACTTTTTCTCTCAGAATTGCATGTTTATATCACACACTTTAAAATACGCAATTGCGACTTTATTTCACGCAATTCTGACTTAATATCTCCCAATTCTGACTTTATATCACGCAATTCTGACTTTATAACACTCAATTGCGACTTTATTTCATGCAATTCTGACTTTATATCTCGCAATTCTGAGAAAAAAGTCACAATTATCTTTTAAAATGTTTTATTCTGTGGCGGAAACAAGCTTCCATAATTTACTATACAACGTTAATGAGAAAGTTAAATGAGTATCAACAGCAGCAGCAATAACCGTGTACCAGATATATTTCTCCAAGACCAAACATATCAACATTGTCATATCCATAACCTTACCAAACACTTGAGTTGTCATGACAAAAATTATGTTTGGAAAACATTTATGGTACTTACTGTAGAAAGCACTTTAAAAACAACAGAACGACGCAGGGAAAAATGTCATGCAGCTAAAGATCAGTCCTGTGTGAGTGTATATTTTGAGATGTGTGCTGTAATACTTGTGGGGTCGTGATCTCTCATGTTATTTACAGTATAATTGACCTGTGGGGTCAGTCAGAGAGAGTTTCACCACAGTCGATAGAGATGGAGCCGTTTAAGAGCCTCTGGAGGGATTATTCACAGGGTGACCCGATGTAGACATGTCAGCAGCACACGGCACACTTTACCAGAGCCTGTGTTGTCACGGAAACACACACTTTTACTGATGATCAATAAGAAACATGGAAGAGCACAGTGATGCGGCTTTTGATCAGTCAGTCGATGCAAAATTAGCATCTTCTGTAGCTGAATAATAATGCTAAAAATACAATGTTCTGAAATAGACTTTTCCTTTCTTATAGTCATAAATGAAAATGTTGAAGGCCACTTTCAGCCCTGCTGAGCTTTAATATGCAAAAACCTTCTGAAACATTTAGATTTATTTTAAATGTTTTTTGATTTTTGTAGCTGTTCACAAAATCTGTTTATTTTCGGAATATTTTTGATCAGGTGAATCTCATGACAACATCTCTAGATAATTGTTCGCCTCAAAACACACTTTTAACTTAAAAGCTTTCATTGCTTTTTTGCTTCTCATGCTACTAGGGGAAAAAACACATTTCTTTGACCATGTATATATCTTTTAATCATGACAACATGACAGCTTTTATTTTATGTTATTAAATATGGCAATGTTATTGTATTTGGTCATTGCAGACTAGATCTGCCGTGCTGCTGCTGCTGCTGTTGATTATTGCTGTTTCTGCAGAGCAATTATGGACTTACTGTTAATGTACACAGACATACATAAATCCTGTATCAGATTTAGGCAGGTGGAGCTGGGGAGCTGGAGGGTCCCAGCAAACAAAGACGTAACTTACAGCTAATACTGAAGCAGACTATTTAAATGTTGAGCAAGCAATCTCATTGGCTGTGGGATCAGCAGAAGCCAATCAGCTTGTGCCATGATGTGGTAATAATGTGATTGTTTGCAGATTGCATGTAAAGGACATCCTGCGCCCTCTAGAGTTTCATGACTGAACTATATGTTGCAACATTATTTTCATGCACATTTTTGCCAAAAACATCAAATTACTGTAATGTGGCTGGATGGTTGGATGTTTCACTTTTGAGTTTATGTAATGCTAAAAATATATATTATATTGTTATTATATTGTTATTATTATCAAATTAGTATTACTAGTGCAATGCCCGTGCAAAATGCCTGTGTTCTTGTGTGTTTTTAGTAATTGTTGGTTTGGTATGTTTGAGTTGCTGGCCTAAACTCTGAGAAAACAATAACGTTAAGCGCACCAGAATAAAATGCCGGTGCAACACATCAGTCACTGGTTTGTACCTCAAATAAATGGATTACTAAGAAGATTTATGTGTTGCACCGGCGATTTTCCTTATCTGCCTTGTCTTGTCCTGCCCTGGTTGCACCGGATTGTTTGGGAATCACAGTAGCGAGGCAAGCCTTCCTTCTCATTTTGAAATAATATTCAGATATTTTTAAACCCCAACCCTCTAATGTCAGAATGTTTGTTTTTAAATCACAACCTTCTAAACATCATCTAAACATCTTCAATGTGTGCTTCTTTTACAGAGATATGCGAATAACAGACACACAGACAGACCTTTCTGTAATTTATAGATAGATGTAGCCTATGCGTGTCTGTGTATAGGCTATATTATATTTATATATACTGTATATTATACGTGTGTACACTGTATATTTTTTAATCGCGATTAATCGATTTGACAGTATGTATGTGCAAAATCAGTTTGTGTGTGTTTAGTAATTGTTGGTTTGGTGTGTTTGAGTGCTTATTGTTTCAATTACACAGCAAAAGTTTAGTGACATTTAAATTGTGCATGGTTGAAAGCAAATACTGATACTGACATAATGACATACAATAAATATGGAAAGTTGAACTACATATATAACTAACTGACAACTAACTACTTCTGAATAACTACAATAAGCTGATTTCACACAGCCGCCATTTTGAAATCGAAAGCGAGGCTCCGGTCGGAAGAACCCCGGAAGTAAAGATAAACAACAATGCCTTGGACTACCAACCTGAAGCTGCTGCCGCGATTTACACTATTGGATGTTAATATCCAATATAGGATATGTATATAGTTCGTTCCTGCTTCTTTTTTTACTTTCTGAAAAAAAAAATATTTATAAATGAATTTCACTGTATATAGTCTAAAGTATGAAAGAAATGTATGTACATTTTTAGAATAGCTAATTATTACATTAAACACAACAATACACCATCGCATTCGCGATCTCCTGTGATTAAATTCGACACTTCCGGTTTTCTTCCCACCGGAGCCTTGCTTTCGATTTCAAAATAACGGCTGCGTGAAATCAGCGTATATTCAGAGGTAAACAGTGTAGCTGACTTAATGTTTAGCTGACAGAATGTTTATTTTTAAACCACAATTTTTAAACCACAACCCTCTCTAATGTCAGAATGTTTATTTTTAAACCACAACTTCAATGTGTGCTTCTTTTACCGATATATTTGACGATATCTTTTGCATTTCTAATCCAAACAACGTCAAACTCGGCACTGCACTTACTCGTGCCCGTAGCAAGACACCTGGCAAGTTTGAAATTAATAGGACTAACGGTTCGAGAGATATGCGAATAACAGACAGACAGACACACACACAGACAGACAGACGTTCCTGTAATTTATAGATAGATAACATAAATACCAATGTTTAGGCTACGTATTTTACAATCAAAATTTATACGTCTGATTTTTGGATTCAGGCAACGTGAATTTGAAGGAAAAATGTTTAGTTGACATGAAAATAATATCACAATGCAAAACTCTTAATGGTGCATTTTTAATGCAACATAAATATTCTTATTTTCTGCTGTGGTTAAAAATACCTGGACATGATCTTGACAGGTTTCATCTCGAGATAGTGTTTTACATGCATCTGGTTTCCTGTGTGAATGTTGTAAGATGAGGCACAACATTAATTCTGAAAGCACACACACACACACACACACACACACACACACACACACACACACACACACACACACACACACACACACACACACACACACACACACACACACACACACACACACACACTCACACACACACACCCAAGGACATCTGAGCGCTCCTATTGATTGATCAATGTCAATTGATGCTAATAATGTTTGTTGATTAAAGCTGCTGCAAGCTTTATTTGTTGAGTAACATAACGTGCATAAATGTTATATTTATTTTGCTATAGGCCTAATATAGTTGGCTAAAGGTGACAGCGGCCTGTGTTCAGCAAAAGCTTTTATGCTGAAATTGTGTGATTGCTATGGAAGCTTGTTTCCGCCACAGAATGAAAAATAAAAAGGTAATTGCAAGTTTAGATCTCACAATTTGGACTTTGTAATTCTCAATTCTGAGTAAACTTGTATCTGACAATTCTGAGAAAAAAAATCAATGGGAGTTATAAACTTGGAATTTGGAGGTTAAAAGGGTCAGAATACCATGTTAATATCTTACAATTCTGAGAAAAAGTCATCACGAGTTAGGAAATTGGAATTGCGACGTTAAAAAAGTCTAAATTCCAAGTTTATATCTCAATTCACAATTACCTTTTTTATTTTTTTATTTCTTGGTGGAAACCAGCTTCCATAGTTGGCTGACAAATCAATCAAATAAGACCACGAACATGAATTAAGAAAGTAAAGAGTAAATTCTGAATCTGTTTGGAGGTTCAGATCAGTTTAACATGGACGGCGTGTTGTTTCTCTGCGTCTGAGTGAGCATCTGAAGTTCTGCAGTGAGACACAGAGTCTGTCAGTAAGACGAATGAGAGGATATTATTTGGTTCAATCTCACATACAGCGAGAGGAATGAAGGACGGGAACTGCATCAGCTTCTCTCTGTACATGCCAAGTGTGTTGAGTTTGTTTGTTTCAGTGTTTTGTCCACACAAACTGTTCACATTAGTTTTCGAATAATGTGACAAAACCTTTTCAAATACAAATTTAGTGACATTCACACGTCTTACATTAAACATGTTAAATAGTTTCCGTTTTTATTTTCAACACTAGATCTATTGTTTCATCATTTAAACCCAACAAATTTAGTTTTGTCAAGTGTTTTGCTTGTAAAGTTTGCTTTGTTAATGTTATTAACTAGCATTAATAAACGATCAATAAATGCTGTAAAAATTTATTGCTTTTTGTTAGTTCACGATTCTTATATATTTTTCTATGATATATCAACTTTCGATAACACTTTAAAAATAAGGTTTCATTTTAAATAAGGTTTCATGTTAACAAATGAGAACTTATTGTAAAATGTTACTGTAAAGTGTTTGTGCCTCTTTCTTTGGCTAATTCTGGTGTTTTGTGTCTAATTTAATGACATTATAAGTGAGTCTGAGATATTGTGTTTATTTCAAACTCCTGACTGATCTCTGTCTTCTCTCTGTGTTTCTCCGTCTCCGTCTCGTCATCTTCGTCCCACAAGGATCTTCCTCTGCCCCGTAAGAACAGCAGGTGAGACCATTTTCAATGATAAGAAGAAGACAAATGATTCTCATGCATCTTCTTATTCGGAATACATGCACGTATCAGGGTTTGTGTTGAAAACCTTATAACAATTGAGTAACTTCAGTCCCATGTTTCCATCCAAAGTTGCGGATTTAACTTCGGAATATTGCATAAAATCCAAAGTTGCGGATTTAACTTCGGAATATTGCATAAAACAATTGCGAATAAAGCACAATTATCATCCCATGTGTTCAAGAGAACAAAAATGTTACTTCCGAGGAAATTGTTTCAGAATATCTGTAATAAAAATGGAAGTTGCTGTAATTGTGGAAGCCACTGTGGCTCTTTTGGCTCCGTTCGGATGCCTGGCGTTTGGGAATGCGATCATGTGAGATGCTTCTGGGAGGAAAATAAAACAACTCATTCTGATGACAGAATTTGAGACATTTGAGATGCACTGCAGTGTGATTGGTCCACTGGTTTGTCCAGTATTCCAATCACATGACTTTGCCAATTGGTGACTGGCTCTTTTTTTTTAGAAGGCGGGAATTATTCTACTATGTTGCGCGTTGTTGCATTTCTCCCATTCATAGTAATACGAGTGAAGTGTCTTTGCATATATAAAGTCTTTGGATTTATTCAGTAAATGTGCTCCCATCATAGTTTCTCTGCATGTTGTCTTATTGGATATATGTGCATTTATGGAATATATGCACATCTTGGCGTTTCACAAAATGAACCCTAATGAAAATGTATCATGGTAACCTCTAATATACCAATGTAGAGTTATGTTTCCATTATGTTACCTATTTTTATGCAAATTTGAGGTTATCGCATAAAACAACGCTGGATGGAAACATAACTGTACATTGGTATATAAATGTTACCATGATCATTTTTCATAAGGGTTTATTAGTGTGCAGTACAAACTCAACCTGTCTTTTTTTGTCAGTGTGCCTGTCTCTCTCTCTCTCTCTGTCCATTTCTCTAAAAGCTTTCCTTGTTCACTTAGATTTTTTTGTGTTGTGATTCTTAGTTATATCATCCACCGTGACCTCTGGAAAAAAGCACTTTTATTGGACTTTAGAAATTTAGAAACACACACACACACAGTCACTCAGTAGCATCTTATGAACGGATGCACCGCACCTGCTCCCCCTCTTTTAATGCTCGTCTTGGTATCATCCGCTGCCCTCGAGATTTTACCCAGAATTCCCCCCTGCACTCTGTTTTCCAGTGTGTGAGCAAAGCCAGATGCTCTAACCGTTCTCCATCTGATGATGCGCACTGGTTATTTCCAAGCGTCTGCGTCTGCTTTGAGCTCTTGATCATGCAGGGCGACATGTTTCGTCGCACTAAAAGGTGAAATGTTTTTAAAAATCTGTTTTAAATGCGATTTTACTACACATGAAGATGTCGCTGATGTCATTGTTTACCTGCAGCTGGTGACACACTAACTGAATGACTTCATTAATGCAGCGTGTTTAACATCTTAGTCGATCTTGTGATAAATGCATCTGATTTAATATTATATTTGTATGCAAATAGTGTATATATTATGGTGTTTCATATCTGAGCCACAAATTATGTTGTTTGACTCAAAATGAACAACATTTTACTCTGTTGAGGCTGGTGTTATTAGTCACAAAGGCCTGCGATTTTTTTTTTTTTTGACTCACAGTTTTGAATACTTGTTGATCATTTGAATGCATTGGTGAATCATTGAATCATTAGCTTGCACTTTCTTACATCTTTTGAGGTTTTAATTTTTCAAAAAATTTATATCTCGATAATCAAGTAAACCTTAGTGGCCTCAGTCTAGTAAGTGTACGTCATGAAATATTACTAACAAATGAAAGTTATTCTTACATTTACTTTATAAAAATCAGAAAAGATTTCACAGAAAAAACACATTAACCACGAGGATGTTTTTTTAAATAATTATACTAAAAGCCCTTTTCTTCTTCTTAAAAACAAACTATATCAATCAGATGAGAGAAGGCATGTGTACAGTGGGGTTCATAGGATTAAAAAGGGCACTGTCTCTTTAAGAACGGTCGCTCTGTTCAGGATGGTCCCTTAAGAGTTAACTAAACTTCTGTCTACACCTGTGTGTGTGTGTGTGTGTGTGTGTGTGTGTGCAGTGTTGGGGAGTAACGGAATACATGTACCGGCGTTACGTATTCAGAATACAAATTATGAGTATCTGTATTCCGTTACAGTTACAATTTAAATAGTTGGTATTTAGAATACAGTTATATTGTTGAAATCAACGGATTACATTACGATACTTCTCTGTTTCACGAGTTTATTCACTCTCTAAATAAATTAAGGCAACTCAGCATTTCCCAGAACAGAAGCCCCAATGTGAAAACGAAAAAATGCGCGGTTTGCGTGATCAGTCACAATGAAGTCGGAAGAGGAGCAGGCATGCGTATCTATATTGGAAATTCAAACAGCATTTCACATTAAAGAAAGAGAAGGGAGAACGAAATATAGCCTAACTGTGCAGTGCAACCTCTGCTTGCCAGCAACCAGCTCCTTTCAGCGTCTCCAAGAAGCATCTTAAAGTAAGTTATCCTTCCCGTCCAGATCAAATGCTACCACATCTTTAAATTACTATAATAATTATTTGAAGTTAACATTATAAAATATGTAGACCTACACCACAAAATAAATACTTTAAAATTGAGCAATTCCAGCGTTATGGAACTTGAAACTTGAAACAAAACTTGAAATAGAAATTCTCAGAAAATGCATTTAATACGAATATATTTAAAAACGTCTGTTTATATATCCATATACTCCCGTCATAAAGGAGTCCAGACATTAGAAAAATATGTGTCTACACATGCGTTTTCTATTTAATATGAGGGAAATAAACATGCGTGACACAAAAACGTGACTTTAACTTTTAGGTGGCAAAATATTTTTTTGTAGCCTACTTCTGTGAATTACACTGCTCAAACCAAAAGTAATACTACCCACCGGATGAAGAAGGGTTGGCTCTCCACAGAACATAAAATATTAATTTTATTAATTTTTTCGCGTTCGCATTTATGAGGAAAAAACAATGTTACGAATGTGAGCGCTCTGAAAGCGGCATTACAGGACTGCTTTAAAACTTTCACAGAGACCTCAAACAGAAAGCACAAAGCCTTTCTTTAAAGGGAATTTCGTTTTGTATTAATTGTATCTTAATTTTAATAAATGTTTCATCAACCCATTGCCTGGATTTAATAAATAAGAAGTAGGCTAAATATTTCAGACTTATAGAGGCGCCGGCGCGTGAACTGGAGCTTGTCTCTTAAATGAACCGAAACTTAGCGTAAGATTATACTTGCCTCACAGTCACAGACATGTCTACATTTAAACAGAACAATTCAAAACGAAACAAAACAGACTGCGTTCTGCTTATGTAATCCGTATGAAATGCGCATTTCTCTCTGGCGCGTTCACTAGCATACTGCAAAGATCGCGAGTCAGCATCGTCAACTTCATCTTTGCAGGCGACAGTGACACAGACAGAAAACACTTGTTTATTAATAAACAATTAAAATATCTCCTTGCTATATTTGACATATTCATAATCAATACTTTTGCCGGTTCTTTGTGACAGCTTTTAGGTGCTTTATTGGCAGCGCCGCCGCCATCCCTACATGTTACAACGCGTCACCACCGCATCACCGTTCCGCATTCCTACACTTATAAAATGCAATTCAATGTGGAAGTAATCCAAGTATTCAGAATACGTTACTCAGATTGAGTAACGTAACGGAATACGTTACAAATTACAATTTGGGGCATGTATTCTGTATTCTGTAACGAAATACATTTTAAAAGTATCCTTCCCAACACTGTGTGTGTGTGTGTGTGTGTGTTTACTAGTACTGTATTAGGCAGCGCTGTTTGACATGCTTCCTTATGAGGTCGACATAATTGTGATATTCTGCGATCAAATATCAAAGATCAAATCTCTCTTTTGGGGTTGTGTTGTATCAGCAGCTCCATCAACTGAGGGACACTCTTCACCCTACAAGACTTTTAGTCTGTTCATTCAGCATTTTTTCAGCTGCTCTCTGCTCAATGTAGCTGAATTCAGCTTTTACATTTGCTCCTCACAATGAAGATAAAACATGACACACACACACAGTGAGTCTGTGTATGTCTGTAATGGTGTGTAATGGCTCTCATACACTCACTCAAGGCGTATGAAGTATCTCGCGTTCACTCTCACTCCTCCATTAG
>JAPDVR010000003.1:50952814-51042814 GCA_026230005.1 Gila orcuttii
ATCCAAAAGTCTGCATATCAAAAGTCAGAGATTTTAATATGAACTCAAACATATCTCATCAAATTATCTGAGTTGCTCTTCACATTCATTTTACAGCTCTTTGCTCTTACTGGATGATGACTAGTGTTTAGTTGTATTGATAGTAGGAGAAACATGTGAGATCTGTAGTTGATAGTTCAGTTAGATCAGCAGAGATGTAGCGTTTGCTCTGAGTGTCTCAGTGCTGACCTCGTCATGTGAAGCTCTTTCCTAACATTAGCCGTCTTAGCAGAGACTGTATCGATTTTTACTTAGACAACATGCCGCTGTGTGTGTGTGTGTGTGTGTGTGAGTGACTTTAACTGGAGTCTGGTGTCTGTCTCTTAGTTTGCTGTAAGACAAACACATTTATATTGTCAGAGTAACATAAGGTTAACTGAGGACGAATTAAATAAAAAAACATCTAAAATCTTGTTGTGCACAACTACAACTATTAAACATATTTCAAATATTCAAATATTAAAATACTGTTTAATATATATATATATATATATATATATATATATATATATATATATATATATATATATATATATATATATACATACACATATACATATTTAGTATTTCATAATATATATATATATATAAAAAGTATTATAATAAAAATAAAAAACATCTAAAATCTTGTTCTACACAACTTTAAACATCTATCATACATTAAAATAGTATAATACTATTTAATATATATTATAATGTATATTAAATATAATATTATTGTAATAATAATATTTCTAGAATATTTATTTAGTAATTTGGTAATAAATAAATAATCTATTAGTAATAATAATAAATGATACATATTTAGTATTTCATAATATTAATAACATTTTATAAAAAATGAAACCCTTTTGTAATGAATAATACAGAGATAATATGAATAATAATAATATTACAAGATAATTTATTTATTATTAAATACTTATTATTACTTTTATTTATTATTCTACAATATATGAATATATATATTATTTTATAATACTAATTACAATTATTATTATTATTTCTAGAATGTGTCTGTGTGTCTTTATCTTTATCCTGTGTGTGTTCCTGTCAGGCCACGGCTCAGATGGAGGGCCGCTTGTGTGACTTCATCCACTCGTATTGTCCAGAGAGCGTTCTTCCGCTGGCCGACGGGGTCCTGAGCTTCATCCACCACCAGATCATCGAGCTGTCCAGAGACTGCCTGACCAAATCTGGAGAAGGCCTCATCACGTCGGTCTACTTCTTTGAGCTGCAGGAGAACCTGGAGAAACTTCTGGACGACGTGAGTTCATCGCATCACACCGGTCAAACAGAAATTATGATATATTATTTAGATGTGACGTTTCAATGCATCATAGTAGCATTTATATTAATTAATACTGATTCTCCATTGGCCCATGTGGTGGATAAAAAAAGTATTATATAAATATTCTAGAAATAATAATAATGTTATAATTATTAAATTATTTTTTGTTATATTTATTATAATTTCTAAAATATGTATGTATTACTACATACTTAATAATAATAATATTTTTTATTATTAATACTACTTTTAATAATTATATTATTATTATTATTATTACTATTATTATTCATATTTTTTGAGTATTTATAAAATATTTAGTGTAAGGTATTTAAAATGTATTTATTGCCACATGACCAGGGCCAATGACATTTCTGTATATATTATATTATATTACTAGTATTTTGTAATAAATAAATAGTCTAGAAATAATTACATAATTTATTATAATATAATTTATAGAAAATAAGTATATTTATTAATATTATGCATTAAATGCAATATGCATATATAGTTATTTCTAGATTCTTAATCATATTAAATGTATGTATAATGCATTTATTGCTACATAACCAGGGCCAATGACTTTTCTGTATATATTATATTATAATTTATTATATTATATTATATTACTAGTATTTTGTAATAAATAAATAGTCTAGAAATAATAATAAAATATAATATAACACATATTTTGTAATAAAGAATCTAGAAATAAATCCTTTTTACATGCATAATAATAATACTGTAAATATATTTAATTGAATAAATCAGTGTTATCAGCTTCCATGCATCTCTCTTTCTCTCTATCTGTGTCTCTCAGGCGTACAAGCGGTCAGAGAGTTCAGAGTTGACCTTCGTCACTGAGTTGGTGAAGAAACTCCTCTTCATCATCGCTCGACCTGCTCGACTGTTGGAGTGTTTGGTGAGAAAATGTTTTTTTTAGATAACACGACATCAAACCCCTCTGGACTCCAATAACACAAGCCTGACCGTTTCCAATTTTTACTAACTTCAGAAAAAAGTATTCTGAGCCAGAACGAGTTGCATTAGCATTTAGATTGAAGCAGCGCGTTACTGTTATCATTGACCTTCTGTGATTCACTGCCTCGAAATCTCACACAGTCATTTGAAATGTTTCTGTGCTCCTCCAGGATTAAACCACATAAACGAATGATTACCCCCATTAAACCGAGAAGTGCACAAAATGAGCTTCTAGCAAAGTTTGGGCGAATATGTCCATGTACTTCAGCAAATTACAAATGTTCAGTTTAATTCGCTACGAAAATGGAACCATGTAATTCCAAACCGCATTGCAAGATTCTAAGATCGCCATAGTAACCGATAGCACCTGTGATTTATGTGTGTGTGACACAGGAGTTTAACCCTGAGGAGTTTTATCATCTGCTGGAAGCGGCTGAAGATCACGCTAAAGAAGGACACCTGATGAAGACCGACATCCCGCGCTACATCATCAGCCAGCTGGGCCTGACACGAGACCCTCTGGAGGGTGAGGCGCACAATCACACACACACACACACACACACACACACACACACACACACACACACACACACACACACACACACACACACTCACTGATTTCATTATAGAGGAACTGTGTGTGCTGACCGTCTGTGACGTGTGTGTTTCAGAGATGGTCAGTCGAGAACACTATGACAGCGAGGGTCCCGTCACACCGGAGACGGACGATTCTGCAGAGGTGAACACACGCACGCACGCGCACACACACAAACACACACACACACACACAGGTTTGTTTAGCTATACTTGTGAGGACCTCCATAGACGTGATTTTTTTATACTGTACAAACTGTATATTCTGTCCCCTTACACTAACCCTACCCCTAAACCTGCCCGTCACACACATACACACACACACACACACACACACACCAGTAGCGTAGCCACAAGGGGGTCCCCCAGATTCCTAATTGCTTGAAATAAAAAAAATTAAGTAATTGTTGATTTGTTACACTATCGCGGTAAAATGCAATGGCTGTTTTTCAAATTTATTGGATTGATTAACGTGTTGTGCGTGGCCTCATTTTCCAGGACACTCATATTTCATCACTAGACTTCCACGACACACATCGGCACAAAGCCAAATGATTTTGTCTCATTATAACAGCGGAAAACCATTTAAAATACTAATTTATGGTCATACAGATAAGAGTAATGCATCATTTGAAACTGTGACGTTTTTTTTGTGTACATTAACAATAAAAACAAAACATTGTGCTTCTGAAAAATAAAGAATAGAAACAAGATGTCGCTTTCTGCCATCCCGGTTTCATTTCCATTAATTTTGTGGAGCGTGTCACAAAAATGAATTGAAAGTCAGCGTATAAGCTACTAGTTGTCGCACAGTTTTTTACTGCATATATATATATATATATATATATATATATATATATATATATATATATATATATATATATATATATATATATATTAGATAGTTAGGCAGACAAACCCAAAATCATGGCAGACAAACCCAAACCCATGGACCCTCAGGCGCCAGTGCAGGCAAGCTGAGCGGAAATGGAGAAGAGACAGGCTGCAGGTATCATTGGAGGTATTTAGAGACTGCCTTGTCATCTATCAGAGAGCAGTCAAGGAAGCTAAAAGTCAGTACCTCTCTAAGCTCATTAATAACAATAGCCACCGTCCTGGTATTTTATTCAGTACTATAAACTCTGTTATAAATCCAGCCCCTGTTGTATTGAATGATGCTTCAGTTAATACATGCAATGTATTTAAAAAAATATTTTATTGATAAGGTCCAGTCTGTTAGGCAAACTATCATACCAGCCCGTGTTGTCGGTACTCCCTCCCAGGCGACGCAATGTGTGTTGGAGAATTTCGATGTGGTTTCTGTTGTTGATCTTAAAAAAGCTGTTCATGACTTGAAGCCAACCTCCTGCCCTCTAGATACTGTTCCTGCTAGGATTCTGAAAGAAGCCATCGACATCGTATGCCCTTTCCTGGTCTCCTTCATGAATAGCTGTTTTAGTCTGGGCGTTGTTCCCAATCCTCTCAAGCACGCCATTGTTAGACCACTTCTTAAGAAACCAAACCTTGATCCTTTTGTACTGTCTAATTTCCGCCCCATATCCCATCTGTCATTTTTGGCTAAGCTTATGGAAAAGCTTGTTTTCTCCCAGCTTCAGTCATACCTCGATCTGCATGGTATGGGGGACAAATTTCAATCTGGCTTTAAGTCTAGACATAGTACAGAGTCAGCCTTACTGAGGGTTCATAATTACATTCTTAGAGCCTTGGATAACAAAAACTCAGTGGTTATGGTGCTGCTTGACCTTACCGCTGCTTTTGACACCGTCGACCACGCAATCCTCATTGACCGGCTCCAACATGTTGTGGGTCTACAGGGCACGGTGTTAAAATGGTTCTCGTCATATCTCACCAACAGAACTTTCTCAGTAATGCTTGATGACTTCTCCTCCTCAGCTGCCCCTTTATCATCTGGTGTGCCCCAGGGTTCTATTCTTGGTCCTTTGCTGTTCTCCCTTTATATGCTGCCATTAGGTCAACTCATTTCTAAGCACAACGTTCAGTTTCATTTCTATGCTGACGACCTTCAAGTCTACCTTCCTGTAGTTTTGAATAATCATTCAGCATTAGATCCCATCCATAACTGCATCCAGGACATTAAACGGTGGCTCTCTCAAAACTTTCTTCATTTGAATGAAGGTAAGACCGAGTATATATTGTTCACGCAGGACTCACCTTGCAGCTCTCTTAGTTTCGGCCCTCTCACGCCCCAGTTTGCATCCACTGTTCGTAACCTGGGTGTTGCTTTCGACAATAGATTGCATTTTGACAAACAGATTACTGCAGTCGTTAAGAGTAGCTTTTTTCTGCTTAGGCTCCTCAGTAAGGTTAAACTGTCCCGTGCTGATCTAGAAAGAGCCATTCATGCATTTATCAGCTCAAGGTTGGATTACTGTAATGCCCTCTACACTGGGCTTAACCAATCACTTCTCAACCGTCTTCAGATGGTTCAAAACGCAGCAGCCCGTCTCCTTACAAATACCCACAAACATACTCATATCACCCCCGTCCTCTGTTCACTTCATTGGCTCCCGGTACGTTTTAGGGTGGAGTATAAGGTTCTGATGTTTGTTTTTAAGGCCATTAATGGTCTTGCCCCGGGTTACCTCTCTGAGCTGGTCACTGTATATCATTCTGCCAGAACCCTCCGCTCCTCTCAGACCACCTCTTTGACTATAATTTTTATATACTGTTGTCTTTTTATGTGTTTTATGGAAAGCGCTTTGTGCACCTCTCTGGGTGTTGTAATGGCGCTATATAAATAAAAATTGAATTGAATTGAATTGAAAATAAAATTCTGGCTATGCCGCTTTCTCACACACACACACACACACACACACACACACACACACACACACACACACACACACACACACACACACACACACACACACACACTCTCACACACACACACACACACACACACACACACACACACACACACACACACACACATAGCCCCAAGAAACTGAAAACGATTATTTGTCAGTAAAGCATCTGTTACAAGAGAATAATGACGTCCTGTGCAAATTAGTATAAAGTGTTAAGGGGATTTTTCTCTTTTCCAGGGAAAAATGAAACCCATGAAGCCACCTGGAGAAGCTGATTTCCAGACCATCAAACTGATCAGCAATGGAGCCTATGGGTAAACCAGCTCACACACACACACACACACATACACACACACAGGAGATGTCCTCATAAACCATGTTTACGTTGTAATACCCATGTCATTATACACATTTGTCCTCATAAACCATATATACAAGAACACACGCACACACACAGAGGAGTTGAGGCAGTGACAGAGGTTTCTGTGTGTTTTCCAGCGCGGTGTATCTGGTCCGTCACCTGGAGACCCGACAGCGCTTCGCTATGAAGAAGATCAACAAACAGAACCTGATTCTGAGGAACCAGATCCAGCAGGCGTTTGTGGAGCGAGACATCCTGACCTTCGCAGAGAATCCGTTCGTGGTCAGCATGTTCTGCTCCTTCGAGACCAGGCGACACCTGTGTATGGTCATGGAGTACGTGGAGGGTGAGACACGCGCGCAGTTTGATCACTCTTTTACAGCTCATAAGACTTTATTGAAACCCTTTAAGTATCAACTCTCAGATGTTTCTCATAAAATCGTCATGAAACGGAAGTTGCCATCATCTTTTCTTCTCTATTGTGACATATATTTGAGTGAAACACTTCTGGAACAAGAACAAATGTTGGGCGGGGCTTGATTTTGTCTGTTTGGAACTGATTGGATGGTTGTGGTTTGCTATTGGCTGATCTCATGTGGGTGACAGGTTGCCCCGCCCACATCATCAGAGAAGAGAATAGATGTTGTGAAGGAGGGAGGGGAAGTTATTTTGATTAAGGAGAAACATCTGAGATGCAGGAGACTTAACTGAATGTTAAATGTGTTTCCCGCGGCTCAGGAGGCGACTGTGCAACGCTGCTGAAGAATATTGGAGCGCTGCCTGTGGAAATGGCACGCATGTACTTCGCTGAAACCGTCCTGGCGCTCGAGTACATTCACAACTATGGAGTCGTGCACCGCGATCTCAAACCTGACAAGTAAGACGCCTCCTAGTGGACGAGATTGAATCAGAAATATATCTGAATTATATTTTATGATGACAGCAGAGAGCATGTCATTTACTAAATGACCCTGCACATTCAATTAAACGATTGCTGGGATTCATTTGCCTTCTGCTGGGTGGTGACAGACACTTCCTGTGTGAGATTAATGAAAATCATTTAATTTGGACAGATTGTGTTATATAATTAAACACATGTCAGAACTGCCGCTCAGCTTGACAGTGTGTGTTTGTGTTGCTGTATCACATGACCTCTGTCTGTCTGTCTCTGTCAGTCTGCTCATCACGTCCATGGGACACATTAAACTCACTGATTTCGGTTTGTCAAAAATGGGTCTCATGAGTCTCACCACAAACCTGTACGAGGGACACATCGAGAAGGACACCAGGGAGTTCTTGGATAAACAGGTATGAGAAAATACTGTCTTTTAAAAGAATTTAATATTGTGTTTGAAGACATGGATCACAGACAGGGACTAAAAGCCACAAAATGGCAATTTTCATTATTCCTTGAAATCTTTAAAATTGTAATTATTATATTCTGTCTGTTTAGTGTAGTTAATAATTAATGCCATTGCCACAAGTTGCCAATAAGCAACAACATGCTAAAAATAATTCCAAACACCAACATTCAAAATATAATTGCAAATACCAACACTCTAAAAAATAATTTCAAACACCAACATTCTAAAAATAATTTCAAACGCCAACATGCTAAAAATAATCTCAAACACAACATGCTAAAAATAATTTCAAACACCAACATTCTAAAAATAATTCCAAATACCAACATTCTAAAAATAATTCCAAATACCAAACATGCTATAAATAATTCTAGGTCTGCGGCACCCCGGAGTACATCGCCCCGGAGGTGATCCTGCGGCAGGGCTACGGGAAGCCGGTGGACTGGTGGGCCATGGGCATCATCCTCTACGAGTTCCTGGTGGGCTGCGTGCCGTTCTTCGGCGACACACCCGAGGAGCTGTTCGGTCAGGTGATCTCAGGTAAAGATGTCACAACATCAGATATTTTACACAGTAATACTTTCTCATTTTACAGTTAAAAAAAAGCAAAGGATGTATACAATGCACACAACGTAAAATATCTATAATAAAAATATAGATATAGAAGCAAACAATAGAAATAGTCCCATTTAACAGTGAACCTTTAACATGAAATTCCAAAAACACAAAAAGCAAACAAATAGTCACATTTTAAATAAATATTTTTTGTTTTAAGGATTGTTTCAATATTTTTACTTGAAAATAAGACAAAATACTGATTACAAAAAAATATAGTGTTATTTAACCTAAAAAGTGTGTGTGTGGGTGTGTGTGTGTGTGTGTGTGCAGATTATATCGTGTGGCCCGATGAGGACGACGCTCTCCCGGCTGACGCGCAGCACCTGATCTCATCTCTACTGCAGACCAGCCCGCTGCTCAGACTGGGCACAGGTGACCTCACACACCTGCAGTCATGTGCCCCCTGTCACTGAACACATGCTGATGCACTCTAATGATGATGACATTGATTAACACTCTTCATTTGGTCTCTAAATGTGGTTGTATGAATTATGTTTGAAGCATTTTTAGCATCGCGTAAATAATGACAATTAAATAAGAATATTTCTTTGCCGGAGAATAGTTTAAAATTCAAACCCCAGTCCATTTGTGCACAATAAAACAGATTAAAAGGTCCCATAGACTTACACTAAAGGAGGGACTCGAGGTCTGAATACCATGGCAACAACATAACAACCCCCAGAATAGCCCAGCAACACCCTAGGAGCCACCCAGAACTCCTTAGAAACAACCTAGCTACCACGTAGTAGCACATTTAAAACAAATCAGAACTGCCTACACTTAGCATGCACTAGAACACACCCCAGCAACCACTCAGAATACCTTACAAACCGCCTAGCAAAAACATAATCACTTAAAGCTCCCTGTTAACCACCTAGCAACACCTTAGCAACTACTCAGAACACCTTAGAAACCACCTTGTAACCCATAGCAAGTTTTAAACCACTCAGAACCTCCTAACAACCCCATAAAATTCACTTAAAGCTCCCTGGTAACCACCTAGCAACACCTTAGCAACCACCTACCCACCCATAGCCAGTTTAAAACCAATCAGAGCAGCCTAACAACAGTATGCCTAGCAAACACATAGCAGCAAGTTTAAGACCACTCAGAATCACCTTACAACCTCGTAATATTCACTTAAACACCCTGGTATCCACCTAGCAACACCCAAGCAACCACTCTTATACACCTTAGAAACCCCCTTGCATTCACATAGTACCAAGTTTAAAATCACTTATCTAACAACCCCATAGTATGCACTAAAACAACCTAGTATCCACCTAGCAATGCCCTAGCAACCACTCAGAATCACCTAATAACCCAGTAGTATGCACTAAAAACAAAGCAGCCTAGCAAGCACTCAGACCATTCTAGCAACAACACAATGTCTAAAGAAAATATTAAAATCCATTTTCGATGATTGCTATAATTTGATTATTCTTGGAGCATTGATTGTCTTCTGTCATGCTACTGTGGCCACCTCTCGTGGTTGATTGCTTTGGTCGAGTCAGACGTTCTGCTCACGCAGATGTTTGTGCACAGGTGGAGCGTTCGAGGTGAAGCAGCATTCGTTCTTCTGTGATCTGGACTGGAGTGGGCTGCTCCGACAGAAAGCCGAGTTCATCCCGCATCTGGAGTCGGAGGAGGACACCAGCTACTTCGACAGTGAGTGACGGACGGGTGGATTGTGTGTGTTTATGCTGGTGTCTGTTATATGTCAAGCGAAATTGAAGAACAAACTGCTGAGGCGTCATTTCGAACACAATCAGGCCAAAACGAAGTTCGTTTGGAGTTAATTTCAGGAGTTTGAAACAGCTTGCCAATGTGAAATTTCCGGAAAAGTTCACTCTGGCTAGTAAACGCCTCCAAACTCCCATTGGTCAGTGGTGATGATGTAATAGGTGGGTGTGGCTCTGAGGCTCCGCCGCCTTTGATGTGGACATTTTCTCCAGTTAATTTCTCCTGTTGAGTCCGTAGAGTTCAGACAACCGCGAGTGAAAACATGAACACTGGAGTTCCTTTATAGTAGAAAATGAAGTTGTAATTCTAATGGAAAGCGACACTGACACGGTTAAAGCAATCTATTGTATAAAGAGCTACATGTAAATAAACACAATTTGACTGGAGTGCTATATTGTAGATCTGTTGCAAACATCTCTATGATCAGATCAGATGCTTTCTTAACTGCTGTTGTCTCACCGCTATCATTTTTATTTATGTTTATTTTGTTATTTAGAGGAAAGCTCGCAGAACATATTTACGTCGCTCTCAGCAGGGTGAACAGTGTTGAGATGTTCACTAACAATATACCCCTCACATATGTATAACTTCTTTTTACTCCTAAACAAAGAATGAAAAAGTGAGTTTATCGTGGCCTTTAGTAACTCATCTGTCCGTTTCAGCGCGATCCGAGCGATATCATCACGTTCACTCGTACGATGAGGACGACACCAATGACGACGAGCCAGTGGAGATTCACCACTTCTCCTCCTGCTCTCCACGCTTCAGCAAGGTTTGACCTCTCTCATCATATACTGAGGATTATGGGTAATGTAGTCTGTTCCAGGACTCATGTAATCTGTCTGAATCACAGGTGTACAGCAGCATGGAGCAACTGTCCCAGCTGGAGCACAAACCTGTGGTGACCCGCCGAGAGCCCAAAGCTCACAGAGAAGATCGCGGGAAGAGAGAGAGTCTGGGCAGCCTGACCCTCCGGGACAAGACCTGGAGAACTGGATCCCCTGAGATGTAAGAGCAACAACAAAACCACCTCCCACAATATCCCAGCAGCCACTCAGAACACCTTAGAAACCACATAGTAGCACATCTAAAACCACCCAGAACTGCCTGACAGCTGCTTAGCATGCACTAAAAACACACTAGCAATGCCATTGAGAGCACTATCTATCAACCTTATAATGCACTTTTAACTATTAATTGAAAATTGATGGTTAAAACCACCTAGCAACCCATAGCAAGTTTAACATTACTCAGAACAGCCTAACAACTGCAAGCATGCACTAAAAACTCAATAGAAACCACCTAGCATCCACATAGTAGCAAGTTTAAAATTACTCATCTAACAACCCCATAGTATGCACTGAAACACCCTAGTATCCACCTAGCAACACCCTAGCAACCATTCAGAACAAATTAGAAACCACTTAGCAAGTTTAAAACCACTCAGAATCACCTAATAACCCCATAGTATGCACTAAAACACCCTAGTAACCACCTAGCAACACCTTAGCAACCACCCAGAACACCCTAGAAACCACCTTGCATCCACACAGTAGCAAGTTTAAAATTACTCATCTAACAGCCCCATCGTATGCACTAAAACACCCTACTATGCACCTAGCAACCACTCAGAACAAATTAGAAACCACCCAGCAACCACCTAGCAAGTTTAAAACCACTCCGAATCACCTAATAACCCCATAGTATGCACTAAAACACTCTAGTAGCCACATTGCAACACCTGAGCAAACACTCAGAACACCCTAGAAACCACCTAGCATCCACATAGTAGCAAGTTTAAAATCACTTATCTAACAACCCCATAGCATGCACCATCCACCTAGCAACGCCCTAGCAACCACTCAGAACAAATTAGAAACCATTAAGCAATCACCTTGCAAGTTTAAAACCACTCAGAATCACCTAATAACCCCATAGTATGCACTAAAACACTCTAGTAGCCACCTTGCAACACCTGAGCAAACACTCAGAACACCCTAGAAACCACCTAGCATCCACATAGTAGCAAGTTTCAAATTACTAATTTAACAACCCCTTAGTATGCAGTAAAACACCCTACTATCCACCTAGCAACCACTCAGAACACCCTAGAAACCACCTAGCATCCATATAGTAGCAAGTTTAAAATTACTCATCTAACAACCCCATCGTATGCACTAAAACACCCTACTATCCACCTAGCAACCACTCAGAACAAATTAGAAACCACCAAGCAACCACCTTGCAAGTTTAAAACCACTCAGAATCACCTAATAACCCCATAGTATGCACTAAAACACCCTAGTAGCCACATTGCAACACCTGAGCAAACACTCAGAACACCCTAGAAACCACCTAGCATCCACATAGTAGCAAGTTTAAAATCACTCATCTAACAACCCCATAGCATGCACTATCCACCTAGCAACACCCTAGCAACCACTCAGAACAAATTAGAAACCATTAAGCAACCACCTAGCAAGTTTAAAACCACTCAGAATCACCTAATAACCCCATAGTATGAGGTTATTGGGCCGTGGTTCTAAAACCACTGATGGTCCTCCTTTCTCTGTATAGGAAGCGTTTGTCGTGTTCAGAGTCGTCCTTCACAGAATCAGATTCCAGTCCTCCCGGAGCTCGCCGCCGCTTCTCAGCGCTGATGGACACGCACCGCTTCGCTTCTCCACTAGAGGGAGACGGTGAGGTGCACACGCGCCAGCCAGCAATCAAAGTCAGGGGCACGTCACTAGAGGGCGCCAGCGTGCCCGTCAGCTCCGGACTGCTGGAGTCAGTGGGACATCCGGGAGGTGATTTGGTTTTCAAATAAACAGAATAATTTCATTCATTTATACTGTGTTGTGTTCCTAGGTGTCAGTCACTCTAAAATTCATATTAATTTTCCTGTTTCTCAGATAAACTTCTGCGGCCTGCCGATGCCGCCGTGCCTCTGCACATCCCAGACTCGTTTGGGCCTCGAGTCGGAAGTGACCTCGTGTTACGAAGAGCCCGACATCATCAGATTACCACCGACGGTGGGAAAAGCACCGCGACTCGCTCCGGCACCAAAGTCATAAAGTCGGCCTCTACCACGGCCCTGTCTGTCATCATACCTGCAGGTGAGATATCATTCCAGACTCTGTTTTATTATGATCATAAGCATCAACATCCAATATAACAGTAATTCAACATTAAAATAAATGCACTGTTGTTGTCATTTAAGTATTATTATTTTGATGTACGTGACATGTTTTTTATTGTTTAATTAAATAAATAAAATACTTTTAATTAATAATGGTTAATAATTAATAAAAATGGAAAAAAATATTAAAAGCTTATGTTTCATGAATAAGGCCATATAAGTGTATTTTAAGATTTAAAAGGTCAATAACCTTCAAAATCGCGACACTACTTTTTTTGTGTGTGTGCAAAACTACACCTATAAATGCAAACTATAGTTCAAACATGCTATAAATGTCAACAACCAATAAAATATGTTGATAAATACAAATAAAGTAAAATAAAATACTATTTAGTACTTTTAAAGTACAATTTCTTTTAATTCGTATTATTTTCTATATGCTTTATAAAATCGTGGGGTTTGTGTTTTCTTTAATAATTAGCCTTTTTGTGGGCCTCATTTATGAATCATGCTCATTTCTGTATAAATCTATTCATAAAAACATTCGTATGTGCACTTTTCCATGCAAGTTCTGTGTAAAAAATACAGAAATTTGCATGAAACTTTTTTTGTCTACAAACTACAAATCTACAACATTTTTCACAACACTACATTTTTTGTAAACATTATTTTCAATATATGTGGCGTTTAAATATGAGCTTTTTTTATATTAAGATGCTTGGTTTTATTTCTCCTGCTGTAGTTGAGCAGCATGGCACGTCTCCATTGGCCAGTCCCATGTCTCCTCGCTCCATCTCGTCCAATCCCTCGTCTCGTGACTCGTCTCCGAGTCGTGACTACTCGCCTACGGTCAACGTCCTGCGCTCACCGATCACCATCCATCGCTCTGGGAAGAAGTACGGCTTCACGCTGCGTGCCATCAGAGTCTACATGGGCGACAGTCACGTGTACAGCGTGCATCACATGGTCTGGGTACGAACGCATTTTGAGACGTCCTACTGAGTTTATAGCTGAAGAATGTGTTGTACAGTATGTGATGATCAATGTTGGGGGTAACTCATTACAAGTAACTTGAGTTACATAATCAGATTACTTTTTCAAGTAGCTAGTAAAGTAACACATTACTTTTTTAGTTTACAACAAAATATCTAAGTTACTTTTTCACATTTATTGACTGACAGCTCTCCTGTCCCTATGTTGAGAGAAATAAAGTGTGTGCGCTGTGTGTGAACATGATGGTTGTTTTAGTTCTAGACTAAATGTGAACATGCATTTACTCATCTCACTTGCACAAAAACATTCAGCATTCCTCAAAATGAATAAAAACAGTGAAATGCAATCTCAGAATTTTACGCAAAACTTTTGTAATTAACTATATTAAATTACACAAATATACTTAATGTATTTAATCTCACTTTATTAACCAATGTCTTTGCTGCTGACCTTCAATGATCTAATTCAGCCATACTAATAAGCAAAAATTACTTTAGATTAGATTTAGAAATAAGTGTGTTGAACTTCTTCTCCTGTGTCCTATTGTTCTTTAATCCAGAATGGCAGAAGCTGAAATGTTTGTTTTTACTGTACAGGCGTAAATATGCATTTCTTTCAGCCTGAGGCTTATTCATTTCACTTTTTGTGTGACAGGGCCTTAACATTTGCCAAAAATATAACTTTTTTTGTTGTTATTAAAAAACAAGCAAGCCCAGTCCAGGTGAGAAAGAGTAACACAAAAGTAATGTAATGCATTACTTTTCATAAAAAGTAACTGAGTAGTGCATATAGTTACTTTTTTTGGGAGTAACGCAATATTGTAATGCATTCCTTTTAAAAGTAATTTTCCCCAACACTGATGATGATTTACATTGCTTTCTTCCAATCACAGCATGTAGAGGGTGGCGGGCCGGCCCAGGAGGCGGGGCTTTGTGCCGGTGACCTCATTACCCATGTGAACGGGGAGTCTGTGCACGGATTGGTCCACACAGAGGTGGTGGAGCTCATTCTGAAGGTACGGACATCACGAACAGACCTGTTGTTCCATGAATTGCTTTAAAAAAAAAATTAAAAAAAGAATTATTAATTATTGCAGGAATACATACAGAAATTTAACAAAATACACATCGACAAAAAAAAAAAAAACAGACAAACAACAATATAAGAATAGACGAAGAAAAAGAAAGGAAAAAAGAAAAGAAAAGAAAGACCTTATAATTTGAAATATATGTCCTTTGGGAGTGTTGAGTGTTATAAATTTAACATCTTTTACCCTTTCTCTCGCCCCCCCCCCCCCCCCCCCACTCACCTATATAGCTTTCTAGAGATAATACTCAATAACTTTAACATGGTGCTTTTGTAATTTTAGAGTGGCAGCAAAGTAACAGTGACGACTACTCCTTTCGAAAACACATCCATTAAGATCGGGCCGGCCAGGAAGCTGAGCTACAAAGCCAAGATGGCCAGACGCAACAAGAAGTCGGTACCAAAAGATGGACAAGAGAGGTTAGAAAGAGAGAATGCCTTTGCATAAAATACACACCTCATTTACATAATCGCTTTACTCACTTTGTCTCTCTCTCTCTCTCTGTCTGCAGTAAGAAGCGCAGCTCTCTCTTTCGTAAGATCACGAAACAGTCCAACCTGCTTCACACCAGTCGTAGTCTGTCCTCTCTGAATCGCTCGCTGTCGTCTGGAGACAGTCTGCCGGGATCTCCGACACACAACCTGTCTGCTCGCTCGCCCACTCAGACATATCGCTCTCCTCCAGACTCCGCCCACCTCGGTCAGAGCTCCTCCCACTGCTGTACGAAGTGGAATCTAATTGGCTAAATCTATGATGTCATTTATACTTGTTTTATTTAGTCAAAATTAGTGTTTCTAGAGCAGGGTTTTCCAAACAAGGGGATACAAACCCCTGGGGCTTCATAATGATAAAAATCAATCAAATGTTAAATTAAATTAAATAAACATGTATGCATATATAATTATATGTATAATTATATACATATTTATATTAATTGTATAATTACAACAATCAAAAAATATCTCTTTATTCTGATCTTGTACAAAATTATTAGTAGTAGTAGTAGTAGTGGCAATAGTATGTAAGTTTACTATAAGCATTATTTATTAAATATTATTTATTTGCATTGTACTACTTTTACTATTTTAGCTTGACTGATTGAGATGCTGAGTATGCTAGTATGCAAATGAAGATTCAATACATTGCACAGGTGTTTAAACATTTTGCATGCATGCTTGCATTGCAGTAATAACAGCAGTACACTAGGGGGCGCTACAGTTACACTTTAATATTTGTAACAGTATGTATTTTATTCAGGCACCTTGCTTTAAACATATTGACTGTGAAAGACTGTTGACTAGTGCTGAGAATGCAAAGCATACATGAAAATCCCCCATTATGTGCCTTATGAGTCCAATGTCTCTGAAGATCAAGCTTGAAAGCATCTGTGTTGATATATATGCAATATATGATGCATGACACAAGAGTATGATTGTGGTCTAAGTTTGTGTGTAGTCGAACAATTGTATTATAATGTCTGAATTCCTTTCTAGAGAAAAAAAGCAGAATTTTGCCATGTAATATTGAGTTTCGATTAAACCCTGTGTACTTGAGTGACATTTGACCTACTGAAGATGATATTTCTGTGCCGTGTATTTCGTTTTCCTGCAGAAGTGCTTTGAAATGAACTCAATTAGCCTTTGATATTTAACTTCGGTCAGTGTTTGGGGGTTTTGACTGATCATTGTGTGCCCTTTACATGTTCTGACCTGGTTCTGTCCTTGTCCTTTCAGGCACGTCGTCTCAGACCAGCTCTCCCGCGTCCAGCACGCCAAACTCGCCTGCGACATCTCAGCACATGCGGCCAAGCTCTCTATATGGTCTCTCACCTAAACTCCACCGGCAGTACCGTTCTGCTCGCTGCAAATCCGCCGGGAACATTCCTCTGTCTCCGTTAGCTCACACGCCATCCCCAACTTCGTCCTCTCCTCCGCCCATCGCTGGACACACCGTCGGCAGCTCCAACACCACACAAGCCTTCCCTGCCAAGCTTCATGCATCTCCTCCAATCACGCGCCCCCGTCCCAAGAGCGCAGAACCCCCCCGTTCCCCTCTCCTCCAACGGGTGCAGTCCACCGAGAAGCTGGGCCCGCCCCCTACACCATCTTTCCCATCCTCCTCATCTTCCGTATGCTCGGATAGGAAGGGAGGGCTTTGCGTGTCAATGAGGAAACATGGATTGGAGGTTGTGCATGCCGAATACCGCCGGGAGTCGTTCCACTGCGAACACGCTCTCCAGAGCCTGATGGAGATCGAGGGAGAGAATACGCCCGGGGCTCCTCCCTCTCCACCCGAACAGACGCCAACACACACGCCCGTCCAGCACACGTTGAGTCCGGCGAGGCATCTCGGAAGGCAGGACTCAATAACGGCTCAAGAGTCTAAACTGAGAAAGCCAGACTCTAGTGAAGCAGTTTTAAGAACCACGTCAAAAACCGATCCATTGGATCCTAAATCAACTCAATTGGCCGAAACACCTCAGAAGGAGAAAGTTGTCTCCAAGTCTGAGTCTTCTCAAGTCTCAGTCGTCTCAATAGTCAAGGAGGGAGCTAGGGATGTAGGAAAGAGCGAATCTCTAAGCGTCACATTCGCAATGGGATGTGGCTCAAAGACCCCAAATTGGACGCCAATTGTTCAGAGCTCTGGACCACAGGAACTCAAACCCCAGAGCCTTCAAACCGAGGGTCCCAAAGCGCTGGTGAATGGCAAAACCGAGGGTCCTAAAGGGCTGGAGAATGGCAAAACCGAGGGTCCTAAAGGGCTGGAGAATGGCAAAACCGAGGGTCCTAAAGGGGTGGAGAAAGGCAAAACCGAGGGTCCTAAAGGGCTGGAAAATGGCAAAGCTACTGAAAAGATCCTGGCGAAGGAGAAAACCCCACCGATAGTTGCTCCAGAGGCAAGCAAGTCAGGTAAAGGACCTCTAAGCATTGAGGGGACTGTACCTAGTATTGTTGCCACACCTAAAGTCAAAGAAGACATTCCTGTCCAGTCTAAAATCATTGAAGAACGGGTTAAAACCCCATCAGGGTCACCCAGAGCCCCTCAAGAGGAAAGATGGCGGCTTGAAGCGGTTGAGGAGTCCCAAGCCTCTCCGTCTCCAACCGTCAAGTCGTCTTGCACAAGCAAATCCCGTGCCGTATCTCCTGGCGACAGGTCCAGCTTTGTGACGCAGCTCACCAGTGTGGCTAAAACTGTGCTTGGGCCAATGAAGTTGGGGTCTCAGGATGGCGGGAAGACCAAGGACAGCTCCAAATCCAACGAGGACAAACGAGCCGCCACCTTGGGAAAGTCCGAGGCCTCGTCTGGGAGTCGCCGTGGGCTGACTGGAACTTGGCCCGGTCCTGGATCGTCAAAGCCTGAAAAGGCATCAAAGAGCTCTTCCAAACATTCATAATATTCTAATGGGAATATTCTGTTGGGAACTTTAAAAAATGGAATGTGTTCCCAGTATTTGTCCAAATGCAGACTGTTCAAAAGACTCTACAGCCATCAAATCAAGACATAAATGAAAAAAACAAAACAAAAAACGCAAACAAGTAACGGTGCTTCTAAATGACCCTTGTCAAATATGTTTGTGCATATGGCGTACGAGTGTATGCACCATCATATGTGGATGTAGAACAAACCAGTATGTCTCTCTAGATGCATGTTACATTGTATATTGTGAATAGAAGAGTCAAAAAATGAGATATGAAAAATGAAATTAAGACCCAATGCTAGTGAACACTGCACATCCAATCATTCCTGCCAGGTCTGTAGAGGGCATGTACTTTCAGCCATCACCATATCATCCAATCAGTTTGTCAGTTTGTTAGAAACGAGAGGTAGTTAAAGTGTTTGTTTACCAAGTGACCAACACTATAGATCTAAACACTCTCATTCTCATACCTTGGCTATACTGTTAAACTGCAGACAGTAGCGCTATACTAATGCTAGAGGCAACAGAAATGGGAAATGATTGTTGCACAAGGACAAAACCGTGTGAATAAGTGCTTGTTTCTGCTGTCTTAATTATATTTGCACTGGAAATGCCCAGCAAAAGTCAACATGAAATCTAAATTGGCCATATTTACTTTAGTAATGCATGTTCCTGGTGTTATTGTGCACGATTCATCAGTGCACGGCTTTCCCTTTCAGCTAACATCACCTTGGTCATGCACAATGTTTAACCAACAGACTTTAGTCAGGGTAGTGCCATATATAATTTTTGACAGGAATGAAAACTAGGTTGTGAGAAACAGGGGCCGTATTCACAAAGAATTTTATTTTACCACTAGGAGTACTCCTAAATCACACTAAAATATTTTAGCTAGGAGTTTTCTCTTAAAAGTTATTCACAACGCCTTTCAGACCTACTCTTAGTAAGGAAAAATGACAACTCCTAAACTAAGAGTGAGTCTTCGTTGCTAGGGATGACGTCAATTCTCATGCACGAGTTTCCTCGCAAAGATCACGGTGATTGGTTGTTAGATGACAGGGCCATCATGCGGAACATAACACAGACGCAACAAATCATGGAATTACGACATCTAAATATGTCTGTGTCCTACACAAAATAACAATAGTAATGTCATCGAAATGCATATATAATTACATGTTTGTGCAGGCCCCAGTGAAGTGTAATTCTAAAAAGGCAGAGAGAGAGAGAAAAGTGGTGAATTCAATTAAATTAAATTAAGGTAGCCTAATACCCTAATGAAACCGCCACTTGCCTAATAATGAAAAATGACACTTGCATTAACACTTGCTTGGTTAATTGACATCCTATTAGTATGGAAGCTTGTTTCCGCCACTGAATAAAATTTAAAAAAAATAATTGCGACTTTTTATCTCACAATTGCGAGATATGAAGTCAGAATTGTGAGAAATAAAGTCGCAATTGTGAGATAAAAAGTCGCAATTACCTTTTTTATTTTTCATTCTGTGGCGGAAACAAGCTTCCATAGCCTAAATAGACTACTTAAAGCAAGGAAATGTTGCTCCTATTGAAGTAATGTAATAGTTGAATGACGGTGGATTATGAACTCGTCAAAACGGAAAAGAAAGCCCAACTGGACGCAGGATCAGTTACTGCTGCTGGCCCAGTTGGTGCTGAAAAATAAAATAAAATAAAGATAAAAGGGAAATTCGACACTGGGATATCAAGTAAAACTAAGCGTGAGACATGGGAGAGGATTTGTTTGCAGATCAATGCAGCATTCCCGCTTGTGTCGCGGACTCCGGACGACTGCGAGAGGCGGTGGTATGCGCTACAATCCTTTGTGAATAGGTCTTAGTGAGTTAGGAGTCCTCTCGACTTCTTTTAAGCTGTCCCAGACTTAGGTGCTACTTTTAGGGCTAAAATGCTTCGTGAATTACTCTTAGTGAAAAAAATGAGGAGTCCTAAAGTTAGGAGTGACACGCCCATTATTTTTAGGAGTTGCTCCTAAATTCGCCAGTTAGGACCCACTTTTAGCCTTAAAATTCTTTGTGAATACGGCCCCAGAAGTACAGTGTGTTTAATGGATTGCAATGTTGTTTCATCTGTGTAAAATCAATCCCTGATTAAGGTCTACTGTATAGTCAAATAGCTACTTTGTGGGAAATGCAGCCTTTCTAAGTCAATTCAGCAATTTAAAGCCAGTTTGCGTTATGGCAATAATAGCACATATCTGTAGAAGTATATTTGAAGTAGATTATGGAAGTAAAATCAGTTGCAGATGTCGTTTCATGTTGACTTTTATGTGGCTGAGTTTAAATGTCTCGGAAAGAAACAAAGAGAGTCTATATACAGTAGTTACATTTGCCATGCTTGAGATTGAAGCAAAAACCTCAAGGATGGCATTGTTATGAAATGATGTTGAGATTATTAGACAAACTCTATGAAGAAAATAGCTCACTATATGATGTCATCCTGTTAGATTATATTAATATGCCAGTAAATGCACTGTGGATTATACACTTGAATTCTTTCAAAGCCTGAATTATCCTTTTATTATATGCAGAAGAGTTTGTGAAGTATGAGGTGGTCCATGTGTAGATGTGTTTAATTTTAATCCATTCAGGGCTTTTAATTCAATTTTGCTACATATTTGTGATCTTTTATAGGATTTTATTACGTAGTAGGATGACATGTAAACATCTAGTGGTTTGCGAGAGATTAAATGATACTTTGGCAGTGGCTTTGTGTTACATGTGGAATTGATCTAATCTGTTTACACTTTAAATCTCTCACGTTTGTGTGAACGTACTTTGAAGACTGTGTGTGTGTGTGTGTGTGTGTGTAGTGAATCTGGCGATGTATTTGGTGCCACGTTAGTGCAATGATGATCCAAATCAGCTGATCCTTGATTGACTGTCTTTTGCCAATATAGGACTTTACATTTTACCCAAATGTTAACCTTTAGAGGGAGAAACAAATGATGGATTGAATTTTGGCTGGTATTAACATGGTCTTTTAGACTTTGTACTATGATAATACCATATTTTTTGGACATAAACCATGGTATTTCCCTGAATATACATAGATAAAGTAAAAATTCAGTACCATGGTGTACAATATAAGGTACCATCTTTGTATCATAGTAACACCACAGTACTTTTTGTGAAGGTAGCATCATTTTTAATATTCTTTTAATATTTGGGTAGGGTGTATATGCCTTTATGACTTCAGACTTTGTTTTCAGATTGATTTGTGCTGTAAAGTGTGTGTGTGTGTGTGTGTGTGTGTGTGTGTGTGTGTGTGTGTAGACGGTGTCAGTGTTTAGATTCTGTAGAGACAGTTACTCGTGCAAGAGTACAAGCAATGTTACAGAATGCACTTTATTGATTTTTCTCTTTGTATTTATTTATACGTTTATAATTTTGTTTGAATGATTTTTGCCCTGTTTGATTATTAAAAGGGGAGGTTGTATGTTGCCCTTCGAAACTACGCTGCTTTGCATAAATCCTCCCAACAGTTTTACCTGTGAATTTTTTTGTACATTCACTTCTTATATCATTGTTTATTTACATTTTTTTATGATTTCTCACCTCAGGCAATGTTATAAACTAATGCAATTTAAAAAATAATAATAATAAAGTGCAGTAATAATAAAGAAGCCAATCAAATATTTGGTTTTGGGTTGTTTTTGTCTTCTTGCATGGGTTTGTAGATAAATGTTTAAATGATAAATTAGTTAATATGAGTCAGTTATAGCAAGAAGGTCATAAATTATGATAGCATAACTATAAAATAATATAAAAATGATAGTTTAATAAAAGTAAAAACTTACATGTATGTATTGCTGGGTAGTACCTGATTACATTCAATCTAGATTACGTAATCAGATTCCAAAAATGTAATACTTGTAGGCTAATTAGATTATATCACGTTTTAAAATGCTCATAATCAAATTACAGTTACTTTTTATGGATTACATGATTAACGTTACATTTTGTTCACACAATGGAAGTAAATAATTCATAATTTATTGATTTTCCAAAATTCTTCTACATACACAATCGCATTCAAATCTAATTGATTAACAAGTTAGGTCAGAAGTAATCAAAAAGCAGTCAGAATACATTACCTAAAAAGAGTAATCTAGATTATGTTACTAACTTTTGTCATGTAATTTGTAATCAGTAACGGACTACAATTTGCAAAGTAAACTGCCCAGCACAGCTATGTAGTCTAAGTACAGTGTTACATGTTATATAACCAATAATGTAATAGCTGAGTTTGAACTATTGATCATTTAACAGTAGTTTGAATGTGATTTAATACAAATAAATCCATACAGGTACAAACTCTTACTGTTTTTCGTGATCTCAGAACACACATTACAAGTAGCCTAATAGGATTAAACCCAGTATAGTCATAGATAGTATACTACACAGACACTGAAGTGGCCAATCAGAGAGCACTGAAGTACCAGACAGCCAATCAGAGGACAGATATGAGTTTTGTTGCCAAGTGAAGGAAGAGGCAGTGAATCCGAGAGCGTCGCGGCGTGTTTGTAATGCGGAAAGTTTCCAGCTGAAATCCTCTGATATTTACAATGACATGACAGTCAAAACAGCTTTTAAGGTAAGTATTTTATCACACATTCAAAATGTGCTTCCTTTCGTGAAAGAAATGACCCGTCTATGTATCTGAAACTCGTCAACTCAACAAACCACCAACAACAAATGTATAAAGTCACTCTCACATAAGAAATTCGCTGATATCCCCCAAAATATTGTACATTTGGACATGGTACTATGGCAATAGCCTTAACCATTGTAGTACCACAGTATGATACTATACTATATGAATATGTACATTCAGTACCATGGTAATTCTCAGAGTAGCATAATATCTCTCAACACCGTCTTTAAAGGGTAGATAAACCATTTATATTTGATGCATAAACACCTAATAGTTATCTAAACACGTATTATCAAAGATATTTTTGAAATCTTTTGTTGAGTTTAGTGATATTAAGGCGAGACACGGCAGGCAAAAACATCGTTTTTTTTTCACTGGTCAATTTTGAGATTTTGGGATATTTGTCTTCAATAACATGTCTTCTTTCAGACTTGTGGTGAAAAAAAGTCCGAAATACACATTTAGGTCTTTATTTTACTACACTTTGTCTGTTTGCGTGTGTAGATTTCTCATAAATTCATCAAAAGTTGTCGTTATAAATCATCCCTCTGCTCCGCGATCGCGATCTGCACCCTGTCATCACACACACCGTTAGAAAGCTCTCTCTCTCCTGAACAAGACTGCTGGATCCAAATATGGTCATTTCCTTTTTATCAGCAACCAATCGCGAAAGTAAAAGGGGGGATTTTACTCTAAATGCGCAATCTCATTGGCTGATGCTAAATCTTTAAAGCACGTTTTCTCAAAATGTCTGAACTCTCATACTCCAAGTCCGAAATCTCCAGTTCAGTAGCACCTATATACACCAAACTTTCCAGTCTTGTACCTAGTTATATTATGAAGACATTTACAGAGGGATTTGTAAATATATCATTCCTAGCCTGATTTATATAACATTTTATTCCCAAAAACATGGCGAAAATCATTTTTTTAAGGCTATTGGCAGTATATTCTGATTTACAGGATAACAAAAGTAGATATCCATAAATCCCTCTGTAATTTTTTCCCCATTTAATATTTGAACACAATGAAAAAATAATATTGAACCTGGCTTTGTCCAATACTCAGATTTCGTTTTTTAAAATATATGCAAAATAGCGCATATTTAATGAGACAATGCCTCATTTGCATATTTAAACATTAAATTACAGAAAACTTGTAATACATTTTTTTCTCATCTTAATGTAGGTAATCAATTGGCAAAGTTTCATGGTGATATCTGATAGTTAAAAAAATTACCCTATTCACCTGTAGTGTCTCGCCTTAATGTGGCTTAACTTTTCCTTTGACACATTTGTAGGATTCCTTCAGTCACATGATGTGTCACGTGTCTCAGTATTTCCCTGAGAAAGTCCTGAACAGAGCTCAGTAAGTTACTTTTGTTCTCTCTCTGTCCCACAGCATCACTCGTACCCGTGACCTCCGTCCCTCCTCTGATTGGACGGCTGGGATTCAGATTCTCTGGACGTCATGGCAACAGGCTCATGGATGTGAGTGATGGAGCCTGCAGATGATCTGGAGTCGTTCGAGGTGGTCCACCTGTTGAACCCGGGCCTGCTGGATCTCAGCGCTGACGTCGACGGACACGTCCCGCAGTCCAAGGAGAAGACCAAACTCAAAACCAAACTCGTTTCTGCCTGGAATAACGTCAGATATGGAGGTTGTGGAGAAGAGCAGATGACCGTTCATTTACACGACAACGGCGTTTTGGGTGGCTAAAAACGCAAACTTTTGAAAACAGGTTTCAAAGTGCAGGTTTTTGAAAACGGTCTCCATGTGAACAACAAAAACACGAATCTCTGAAGACGATGAAGTCATGCACATGTGTATTACGTGTTCAGTCTATAGTGTTTCATCGCCATCTGATGGCCTGGCAGCAGAATAAAGCATTCTTAGTCGTTTTCGTGGATCCATGGAATGAGGATCATTTTGACAATGATGTCGGCTGTACGCGGAAAACTCAAAGGGAAAACTTCTCCGTTTTAAGCATATCGTTGTCGTGTAAACGTACCCTAAGGCTGTGACTGGAAGTCATTCGTAGTTCTTGTCTTTGGATTTTTTTCTGTTCTTGCAGTTTCTCTGTCTCTAACCATCATCACCTGAGCTCATTTCAGTTTAGCTTTCTTTGCTGCTGCAAATGTGTTTTACAAATAGACTGTCACAGCAGCCAATTAAGTCAAAAGATAAGAGTTAAGACCCCAACTAATGGAAACACTAATCACTGTTATGGTGACTTCAAATAAAACACGTTAGAGTTAAACCGCTGTTAATTTTCAATAAGATCTTTTTAGACGTCTGACAGAAATAAAGTCAGTCTGGTTAGTAATAAGTGAAGCTGGTAATGCTGTTTGTGGAGTTGTTTATTCCTCCTCTGCTGAGATCTTCAGAGATGTAATGTTTTCTTTTATCTTCAGTTGATTTCATCTAAGACTGTCTGAAGTGTTTCTGCTCGTCTCTTTTTCTGTTCTCTTCTTTCCTTTAGTGATTCTGCTTATTAAGGCTGAGATGTCTCCATATTTAATATACAAAGACTTTGTGGCTCAGATAAGGTCCAGTTGTGGTTTATTTCTTTGCTCTTGGCTGACATGTGGCATTGCTATGGCCTGCTTGTGGCCCAGATCTGGCAAACAGGAGTGGTCCGCCCAACAGCCGTCATTCCACGCTGCATGTGGGCCAGATCAGTATTTCACAAGTGCCAGATGTGGGCCAGATCTGGGCCGAAACAATGTTGCTATCTGGGGTGCACCTTTCCTTCTGGGCCCAAAGCAGAAACAAATCTGGTCAGTGGTACGCCATGGGGCAGTCTTTGATACACACTGCCTCAACATACTGTACGGACTGGACATAGGGCCTCCTTGTCCTCTTGTATAAACGCCACCGGCTGAATGGGTTGGTTTGTGAATTGAGGCGACAATCACTTGGGCTGAAATGCCAAAGTGTAACTTGATTGACCTCTGGCCCCCACCTAAAACACTGTGGACTCACTGACAGAGCATGCAACTCACTGACCCTTTTGGCCAATGTTATGTCTTCTAATAGCTGATTGCTCAATAGGTTTGTAAGGTGCTGAACACAAACTGTCCAACACCACCCGTAAATCCCACTGGGTACACACTACCCGTACTGGTACCTTTAGCCGTACAGCTCCTTTTAGAAAAGCCACCACTAGCCTATTTGCACCAATTGACACCTGTTCCATAGGATCCCGATAAGCAGACAGGACAGCCACACACAGTTTAAATGTGGCTAGAGAACGTCCAATATCCAACCAATACTGCAGGAAGTCCAGCACCACACTGATGGGACAATCAACTGGGTTGAGGGCATGATCTGTGCACCAAGAGACAAACAGTTTCCACTTATTGGCGTAAGTACGATGTTAAAGGTGCTCTTACACTCATAACCGTATTCCTTTCTCCTGCTGAACACTGAGAAAGCACCATCTCAACCCCAGGGGCCAGATGCACAGCTTCAGCCTGTCCGGAAAGGGATGCCACACTGGGGATTTAGCTGTGCAGATCTCAGTTAAACAAAGTGCATATTAAAGGTGCTCTAAGCGATGTCACACGTTTTTTAGGCCAAAACATTTTTTGTCACACACAGCAAACATCTCCTCACTATCCGCTAGCTGCCTGTCCCCTGAACACACTGTAAAAAAATGCGGTCTCTGCAGACACCCCAGGCTCCACACACGGCAACAAAAACAAACTGGGCAAACCAATCTACTCCAAGATGGCGCCTGTGTACACGGCGAGCCGTCTGCTGCTCTCGGCTTTGTTGATCACTTGGCTGTTTCTATGTGATCTCCTGTCCCACTACTATGTTGACTCTCACTTATGATCGCCAGACTATTTTGGATATACGCAGTTCCTGTGTAGGAGATTTGGACACGAAACTGGGCTTTTTAGCCGATCACACATATGGATCTCTTTTTTGAGATATCCCGGATCACTTCAGGCGACTGCCTCTGGACGTTCCCCCAAGAAAGCGTCGGAGAAGACTTGGTAAACGCGGGGGTGTGATCGTCAGAATAAAGACACTCATGAGAGCTGGTTGTCTAGCTGCTCTCGGGTCTCTACCTCGGCCGGACCGCTTCACGGCACGATTTCGGCCAACACCGACGTCGCGTTGGCTCAGGCAAATCATGACGGTTTCCCCTGCTTCTACTCCAGATTCTCTCAACTGTCTGGTTTTAGAGGAAATCATCCACCCACGGATCATTATTCAACCGCGCTACGAGGGCGCAAACATCACTAACCTCTGCTTTCTGGAAAAAGCAGCGGTTTCTCACATTACTCTTCGCTCTCCAAAATCTGTGCTGTTAAATGCTTGTTCTCTGGTTAACGTTCATCCTCAAGGAATTCATGACAGATCTGGATTTGGACTGTTTGTTTATCACCGAGACTTGGATGAAGGTAGGAGACCTTATTCCATTTTCTGAACTCGTTCCAACTGACTATTATTTTTACAACGGCCCGCAACCAGCTGGCAGAGGCGGCGGACTAACAATCATTGTAAAAGAATCGTTCAGACCTCAATGTCGATTGCTATATACCACCACCTTCTCAAGTTTTGAAGCCCTTGTTGTACTTTTGAACTGGCCTGAACCCTTGGTATTAGCTTTGATCTATCGCCCTCCACACTTAATTAAAGACTTCATAGTGGAGTTCTCTGAATTTGTAGGTGACCTGGTCACCAAATACGATTCCATCCTTATCTTACGTGACTTAAATGTGCATATGTTGCCCTTCTAAGCGGCTAACCTCTGAGTTTTTAAACATCATTGACTCTTTTAACCTTCGGCAGTGGGTTAATTATCCCACACATATCCATGAACACACGTTGGATCAAATTCTATCATATGGGTTATCTGTAACTGAAGTCGAAGTTGTCGATTCTGCAATCTCTGATCATTTTCCTATTTTATTTAAAATGTCTCTTCCTCTGCTTACTATCACACCTGTTTCTAACACCACACAAGCGCATGCATATTTACCTAATTTTGAAATGGACTTTATTAAGCTCTACAATGAGGTTAATCCTATTCTATCCTTAGAATCCCCACTCCCTGACCTTGATGTGGAGCATCATCTCTCCCTTATAAACACTGTTTGGGAAGATATTTTAAATCTTACTGCTCCCCTCAAGTCTTTTAAATCTAAGACTAAATCTAATTCTGAGCCATGGGTCGATCATAGTTTACGCTCCTTGAGACAGTCATGCAGGAAAGCAGAAAGGAAGTGGAAAAAAGACAAATTACAGGTCTCGTACGAGATCTTAAGAGACTGTCTATCGTTATATCAGAATGCGGTTAAGAAAGCTAAAGCTTCTTATTTTACTACATTGATTGAGAAACGTCACCACACCCCTAAGGCACTTTTTTTGGTCATTAACTCTATTTTAAATCCTCCTATAAACTCTCTTCGCTGCCCATCTTTGGCACTCTGAGAGGATCTTGCTAGATTATTTGGCAATAAAGTTTCTAACCTGAGAGCTCAATTTCAAGTCTCTGAACAGGAAATACCAATAGAGATGAGTTAATCTACCCTCTGGACCTCATTCAATCCTGTCTCTTTAAATTACGTAAAGGAAATAATGTTTAAACTTAAACCTTCCTTTTGTATGTATGACACTTTACATCCTTGCAATCTGCGAAAATTATTTGATACTGTCGGCCCAGGGTTGAGATCGCTACTTAATAAATCTTTGCATGAAGGAGCTATACCCTCGAGTTTGAAAATTTCCTCAATTACACCGGTACTAAAGAAACCCTCAATTGATACTATTTTTGGGCTCTATTTTTAGGAAACACAATATCTCATTTCACTGTTATGCTGATGACATGCAGATCTATATGCCTTTGTCTAAAAAATATAAGAGTGCTCTAGACAGTCTGACAACATGTCTTGAGGAGGTAAAAGCGTGGCTTGCTGGAAACTTTCTGTTCTTGAACTCAGACAAAACAGAAGTTATTGTTTATTGTCCTATATCCATTGTGCCGTTTATTTCAAAGGTATTAGAGAAAATTGTATTTTTACAGCTTCAGACTTTCTTAAACGACAATCATATCTTTGAAAAGTTTCAATCAGGGTTTAAATCACTGCATAGTACAGAAACTGCCCTTAAAAAAGTCCTTAAAAAAATGATATTTATATGACTACAGATTCGTGAGACTCCGTCATTTTAGTTATGCTAGACTTGTCTTCTGCTTTTGATACCGTTGACCACACGATTCTCATTTCTCGACTTGAGTCTTACGTTGGGCTAGGGGGCGTGGTCCTGAGCTGGTTCAAATCTTTTTTAACTAATAGATGGTTCTCTGTAAAAATTGGACGTTTCTCTTATTCACTCCGAAATCTATCTTGCGGTGTGCCTCAGGGTTCTATTTTAGCTCCTGTCTTATCTCACTATATCTTCGTCCTCTGGGCTCTATTTTTAGGAAACACAATATCTCATTTCACTGTTATGCTGATGACATGCAGATCTATATGCCTTTGTCTAAAAAAAATAAGAGTGCTCTAGACAGTCTGACAACATGTCTTGAGGAGGTAAAAGCGTGGCTTGCTAGAAACTTTCTGTTCTTGAACTCAGACAAAACAGAAGTTATTGTTTTTAACCCCTCAGAAACTAGGCAAATCTATGATCTTGACCTGGGATCTATAAATCTATCTATTACTCCCCAGATACAGAACTTAGGTGTGATTTTAGATAGCTCCCTTAAATTCGATAAACAAATTAGTGCTGTCATCAGATCTAGCTTTTTCTATCTTCGCTCTTTAGCGAAAATTAAATCTTATCTCCCTAAACGCTTGTTGAAGATTGCGATCCATGCTCTTATCACCTCGCGCCTGGACTATTGTAACCTTCTTTATTTCGGTGTATCAAAGTCCCAAACGGCCCGCCTTCAGATTGTTCAAAACGCTGCGGCGAGATTCCTTATGGGAAAAAGGAAATTTGACCATGCCACCCCCCTGCTGACATCCCTTCACTGGCTACCGATAAATTTTAAAATTGAATGTAAAATTTTAATACTGATGTATAAATCTTTAAATGATTTAGCACCTTCTTATCTATCTGATTTACTTCATTTCTACTATCCCACTAGAAGTCTTAGATCTGAAACGAAACTTCTTCTTCAGATACCTAAAACCCGGCTAAAATCAAGGGGAGACCGAGCTTTTGAAGTGGCTGGTCCCACCCTCTGGAACAAGCTCCCACTCTATATTAGAGCAACTTCCTCTCTGTCTGAGTTCAAGTCTTGTCTTAAAACCTACTTATTTTCGGTCGCTTTTAGCTTAGAATGATTATTCTGCTCTGAACTGCTTGTCATTATCTATGTCTCTAAACTGCATTAGTTTCTTTCTCTATGTGTACAGCACTTTGGTCGGCCAGTGGCCGTTTTTAAATGTGCTTTATAAATAAACTGGAACTGAAACTGAAAAACCCGCACCACTAAACATAACAAACTTTAAACGTCAACAAGTGACGTCACCCGATATCGCTTAGAGCACCTTTAAGGTTTGAGTTGATTGATTATTTTGGCTCTTGGCTTAGATCTTTTTTTTATCCCTGAACCAAGATTGCTGAAAAAGTTGGTGGTGTCACTTGCTCTATTTTGCTTCACTCTTCGTGAATAGGTAGTCGAATTCGTCGTCTTTGTGTGTGATTATAAAAGTACAGATATAGTTTTATCTTTTCTGAAACTGAAACAGCATTCCACTCATGTCCTAGACAACCAGCACAAAACATTATAAAACTGCTGCAACATGTTTACATTCTTGAATGTTGTACAAAATGTAAGACTTATGTAGCCTAGAGTATATGTCACGCTTGAGTGCCACAGGTGCTTGAGGGCCTGAAACAATTATTATGATTTCTCTGGAAAGAATGTGTCAGATCAGTTGATTGATTGATTGTAGTTTGCATGCAAAGGTAGTGCATATGTTATTTGCTGAATGCATGACTCTGATGTCTAATCATAATTATTTTATTTTTTTCCTGTGATGAAAATTACAGATCAGGTAGAATGTCTTACTCTCTGCTTTTTTACATACAACAGTAGTGTTGGGTTATTTAGCCTATACTACACATCTTCAGAAAGGACAAAAAAAAAAGATTCATAACTGTCACGGTTTTCAGTTAGTCCACCTCCTCACTACATTTCCCATCATCCTCCCTGGCCCTCACCTGCATGCACTTCTCAATCACAGATCACGTCACCTGTCACCAATCGTCATGATCGTCATCCAGCACTTCCCTCTGCAGTTCACCGGTGTCTGGTCTTGTCTATGACAGTCACCTGAGTCGAGATGCCGTCATCCCTGTTTACTTACCTTAAGAACCTGTTCTTCCCGTCATCGCCAATCTTCATCATCTTGGTTCTTCCCTTTAGCATCTGCCTGCAAGGACATTCATCATTGCCGTCAGCTAAGTCATCACCAGTTCTACAATCAGCATTCATCACATCTGCATTCCTTCCCTGAATCGCTCACCCTTTGCACTATTAATAAACTTATTGTATTCACCTCAACCTTGTCTGTTGTGACAATAACACATTTGATCTGTGCAAGTCTCCTGAAGCTTTGTGGGAGGAACAGACCCAAACTCAAGATGTCATTCAACTTCAATTTAAATATGCTGCTTCGGATTATTCCAACTCTGCTGGATCTCATGCTGTAGAATCACAGAGCTACTATAATCAATAACATAAAATTAATAACACATTCATCATAATCAAAGATAACACTCTGGATGAGATCAGTGAATCAGTTTGTTTTTTCTTTTTCAAGTCATTTGAAGTTCTTGTGATTCTGCTCATCTCTTTTTCTCTTCTTTCCTTCAGTGATTCTGCTTGTTAACAGGCTTATTAAGGCTGTGATAACTTATTTAGTATAGACAGATTTTGTGGCTCAGATAAGGTCCAGTTCTGGTTTATTTCTTTGCTCTTGGCTGACATGTGGCATTGCTATGGCCAGCTTGTGGCCCAGATCTGGCAAACAGGAGTGGTCTGCCCAAGGGCCGTCATTCCATGCTGGATGTGGGCTGGATCCGGATCGGGCTACGCACAGAGGAAGAGAACACAAATGAAAAAGATACAGAAAGTGCAACTCAGAGTAAGAAAGTTAAGCAGAAATAGAAGAACAAGTATTCCCAGTTCCTCCTAGCTGAATGATAAACACTTTTACAGAAACAGACTGTGTCACCGGAGAGGGAGAGAGAAAAGAAGAAAAAGGAGGACAGCCCCTCCAAGATTACACAGTGAGTTTTTCCTCTCTCTGTCACTTTAATCATTAAATAAATAAATAACTTGTATCTGAACTGAGTGCCCATGAGCAAAGATAGCAACCAGGGAGAACCAAATTTCTTTCACATTGCTTTAGTTATAAACACTATCTATTTTTAAGGCACTGGCACTGTATCCCAAGGGGAAAGGGCAACAATTAATATATTTTTTTTTATATCACAGTGATTTCTATAGAGGAGAAAAAGATTAACCTACACAGCAAAATCCCCAGTGTTAAATTAACACTGCTCAGTGTTTATATAATCCACACACTCAGAGTGTTATAAGTAACACTGAAGCAGTGTTAAAGTTAATTATATAATTGAGTAATTGAGTGATGATTGACCATTATTGAAGACACCTGATGTTAACAAGTCACCATTATGGTTATCTGTGTTTGCTTTAGTTGGGCTCTTGATCCATACATTTTTGACATTAGATTTAGTTTGGCTGCTGTAATTCGGTTATAACAGCCAGATAAACAAAGAGAAAAATGGATCTGATTGTGTTGGTTGTGGTTTAATTTCCTTTATTCTTACTATCTTATTTAATTTCTGTGTTTTTATATGACGTTTTTGTCTCTTGTTTACTAATGAGTTGATCTGTTTATCTGAATATGCTGTTTGTCACCATTGCTGAGATTCATACGCTGATTCTTGATGTCTGTGTGTGCCTAAATTAAAGGTTTTTTAATAATAAAAAATAATAATTAAGATATCTTTTGGATTACATCGAAAATGCTAAAATTATTTTACTGTACAAGGCCAGTGCTGCTATAATCAATCAAATAAATCTAACTCCGTGATTAGGCTCTAAATGAGTTCAGTCATTCAGTTCAAAAAATGATTGCTAAAACATAACCAACACCACCAGATATTATTATTTTCTCTTTGTTCATCTGGCAGTTATAACTTAGTTACAGCAGCCAAACTACATCTAAAGTAAAAAATGTAAGGGTCAAATCCCAACTAAAGCAAACACTGATCCCCATAATGGTGACTTAAAATCTGTGACTTTCTCCTTCAGTGACTCTGCTTGTTAACATCAGGTGTCTTCAATAATGCTCAATCATCACTGAATTAATCACTTAATTATCTCATTAACTTTAACACTGCTTCAGTGTTACTTATAACACTCTGAGGCCTAGTCCACACGGAGACGGTATTGTTATAACCTGAGTTTTTCCTCCTGCGTTTTAAAAAAGAATCCCGTCCACACATGCTCGGTTTAAAAAAAATCTTTGTCTACATGAAAACGCAAAAACACGCTATCAAGCGCTGTCAAAGCGGTCAGCGGTGCACAATCTGACGTCAAACACAGTGGATAACGGCGCACACTCTGACGTCGCAAGGCAAAAACCTCAGTTTTACTGTCTACATGACAACACTGCAACCGGCGTTTCTGGAAATCCTCACCCTGGCAGGGGTTTTCAAAAATGTTCGGTTTCAGTGACCTGATACTGTGTTTCCATGTGGACGGACGGCCGGACCGTGTAAAAAAGTCACGGTTATAAAAATACCCGTGTCTGTGTGGACAAGGCCTGAATGTGGATTATATAAACACTGAGTAGTGTTAATTTAACACTGGGGATTTTGCACTAAGATTATAGGAACATTAATTTGCCTGCATATTTTGAACACATCAGCTTGTCTGTATATAGTAATTATTATCAATATTATTAAGGTGAATTATTTTCTTTTTTTTTGACGTTTGAAATTTGCATTGAAAAATGCATTTGTGTTGAGCCCATCCTCTTTTGCTATGTATGGAAAGTTGTGACGGTGGAGTGCATACTTGTCTAACACTTCACACATTACTTTTTGTTGAACAAGCACATCAACAACAAAGTTATTGGTGTTGTAAATGGAGGAACAACCTACATTTTCTACCAAATCTGATTGGTCATCTTTCTGAGCTTCTTTTCAATTATTTTAAATATGTAATGAAAAACCATGTAAATTTTTATTTGTCCTCTGTTTTAGTAATTGTGTGTAATTATATAAGGAAAGTTCTGAATCACTCAAATCCATGCGTTGTGTTTTTAAAGAGGAATGGCAGCAGATGCATGCATGCTCCATGAAGCCAGCATACTAATTATGTTATAGAATGAACATATGTACAATTAACAGAGTAAAAATTAGCTGAAATTAAGTACTGTCCTACACTGTAAAACCTAACAGTACTATTTACTCAATTAAATTGAGGTCACTGCACTCAAATAATACCGAAACTTGAAGTGTCTTGAATGACTGAAACAGAACTCAAACTGAATGAGTTATAGAACATGTCTAGATCCCAGAATGATAATTGAATAATAATTGTATAGTTAAGTTAATTAATCATCAATTAAGTGATGATTGTTCATTAGTGATTAACACCTGCTGTTATAACAAGCAGAATCACTGAAGGAAAGAGAAACACAATACAAGGTTTAAGGTCACCATGATGGAGATCAATGTTTGCTTTAGTTGGGCTCTTGACCCTTGACATTTGAGTACAAGTTTTTCTTTGGCTGCTGTAATTGGGTGTTTATAAAACATTTGTTATGGTACAAAAGTCAAGGAAAAGTATGATCGGGTGATGAAGGTCAAGGTTTGATGATGACAATTATCACTTAATGACTTTATTCACTGATCTCATTCAGAGTCTAATCTCTGATTATATTATTAGTTGTATTTGAAAATAGATTCTACAACATAAGAACTAGCAATGTTATGAATTTCAGATAGTAGGAAGGATTTTATAGAAAATGTGATTCATTACCAAAACTAACACAGATATCAAGAATCAGCATATGAATCTCAACAATGGTGACCATTAAAAAAACTATTCATACTGCAATGCATGCTGGGTACTACCATAATACAAACCTTATCCATGGCTCCCAGCATGCATTGCAGCATGAATCGTTTTTAATGGTCACCATTGTTGAGATTCATATACTGATTCTTGATGTCTGTATAAGTCAGCATGATACCATAGACGTTTTTAAAATCTGATTGAAAGGGCCTTGCAGCAGAATCACAGTTATTTTATAATGAATACTACAAGTTATATATCACCTGTTTATCAGAGATTACTCTCTAGAAAAGATCAGAGAATCAAAACACCAAATGTTGATTCATCATTCCATAAATCATCATCAATACAAAATTTTCTTTTGGCTTTTGTGCAATAACAAATGTGTTATATAAACACTCAGTTACAGCAGCCAGAGAAAAAGCTGTTGTTATAAAGTCAAGGGTCAAGAGCCCAACTAAAGCAAACACTGACCACTATCATGGTGTCTTTAAATGAAACTCAATAAATCATCTTCATCTAAACCTCTGTTCATTCACAATAATAACTTCTGTAGACGCATGATAAAAGCCAAACTGGTTAGTAATAAGTGAAGCTGGTAATGCTGTTTGTGGAGTTGTTCAATCCTCCTCTGCTGAGATCTTGAGAGATTTAAACATATTTTATCTTCGGTTGATTTCATCTAATGTTGTGGTTGGAAGTCAGTTGTAGTTCTTGTGTTTCTCTTTCCTTCAGTGATGTTAACAGCAGGTGTTCATCATTAATGCTCAACAATAACTTAATTAATCACTTAATTTATTGACTGCAATATCTACTTTTAGTGAACTCAACTGAAATAATTTCAGAGTACTCATAACTATTGTTTTTTATAAACTTAAATGAATTTATGTAATCGGTTTCCTCAAATGTAATTAGTTAGCTTAACTCATTGGATTTGACTTTGTGTGTGATCTTGTGAGCTAGCAGTAACTGCAAGTGCTCTGAGTTCATTTAAAGTTTGTCATTTCACTGTTTTTACTCAATAAAGTGAAGTTTCAGCTATATACAGTATTAAATGCAGTGTAACGTTTAATTGTGTTTTAAGAAATATTATTGTTTTAGTGAACTCAAATAAAATAAGTTCAGAGTACTCATAACTATTGTTTTTTATAAACTTAAATGAATTGATGTAATCGGTTTCCTCAAATGAAATGAGTTAGCTGACAATTTAAGATAATATTCTTAAAGTGCACCTATTATGTTTTTTTTTATATATTTCCTTTCATGCAGTGTGTAATATAGCTATTTGTAAATGTAGGCTACTGTAATCGTCCTGCAAAGTTACTGTAACTAGGTTCAATGTTGTGGGAAGAAGGAGACGGAAAAGACTTTAATGACATAAAATAAATCCAATACAAAACGAAAGTAAAACTCAGCAGCCCCCGTCGAGATCCGCCCTCAAAATTACTTGCGTTTCGCCTTTGATACTTGCGTTTCAGATCATTAAAATAGGGCCCTAAGTGTTATTTATGCATTTTACAGTAAAGGGAAAGATATTTATAGTTTTGAGAAGTTTCTGTTATTGAATGTTGTGGTTAGGCTACCATTGTGGTGAAGAGTAGCGCTGTCAAATGTGACTTGCAATGTTTCACAGACAGGGTTTAATTTAAACCAGGAGCAGTCCTTAGTTTAATTAGATCATTTAAGTATCTTTTATAAACATGCTTTAGAAAAAAAAAAACATTACTGGTGTGGATCTTGAGACAAAACAATGGCACTGATATATTTTAACATATGTCAGTGCAAGGTGCTTCAGTTAAAACAGCCCACACATGAATTTTAGCCTGGAAAAAAGATTAAGCCTTGTTTGTGAAACCGGGAGAAAGTGTTTAATAACCCCTAATCACAATGTCTTATTGAAGCAAAGTTTGCTGATCAGCAAGAAGGAGGTGCGCATGTGTCGAATGTGTCCATCCTGAGCTTTAATGGAAATTGTATGTTGGGTCAATATAACTCGATTAAGTTAAGATAGCATTCCTTTGTTTTATGTTACATCAGACTGATTGAAATAGGTTACAAAACAAAATTGGAATTTGTAGGTAGAATCTGGTAGAAATACCGGTAACACTTTACAATACGGGTGCACTAATATGCATTAATTCATGTTTAACTAATGCACAGATAATCATGAGTTAATGTATGATTCATGAAGAACTAAACCATTAATTAATTATTACTGCATCAGCAACTAATAAAGAGTCCATATGATTAATAGATTAAGTAATACATGAATTGCTATTAATTCAATGTGTCATTGTGTATTAATTCCTTAATAACATATTTTATTAACTAATAGTGTAAATTAATGTGTTAATTACCACAATTAGTCAAAGCTATGCACTTCAACTACCAGTTGTCTGCTTTAATGAATCATTAGCTAATGATTTGCAAAGGTATCATTATGTTATGACTTTACTTGTTGAGGCACATCATTATTAATTAGTCATTTAGTAATTGTAGTAATTTACACATGAATTTGCACTAACAATGAAGTAATTAATCATGTATTAATGTGTACCTGTATTATCTGGAAGTTGAAATACAAGGCTTTGGCTCATTATGGTAATTAACATATTAATTAACACTATTAGTTAAAAAAATGAGTTATTAGGGAATTAATTCACAATTACATATTTAATTAATAACAATTCATGTATGAACTAATACATTAACCATACAGACTCTTAATTAGTTCCTAATGTGGTAATCATTAATGAATAGCTTAGATAATCATTAGTTACACATTAATTCAGTATTATCTGTGCATTAGCTAAGCATGAATTAATGCTTATTAGTGCACCCATATTGTAAAGTGTTACCGAAATACCTTCTTAAAGCAACAACTACGCATGTTCTCTTTTTAAAGTGTAGTACTGATTATTGACGTCCATTCATCCATCTTACATGCCGCTTATACCATATGGGACACGGCCCGAGGGAGTGCTGGATGATTACTGACGTACAGCAGGGTAAATGATATCAGAGTAAAGAGGTTAGGGAACGTTCTGAGAACTTTCTGGGAAGGTTAGGGGAACATTCTTCAAACCATAAGGAAACATTCAATTTACGAAAAGATAACTTTCCTAGCTAACCAACAGAGAACGTTAGGATGGCTATTCTGGGAATGTTCTAGGAACCAGAAACTAACATTCTCAAAACATTCTGGGAACCAGAAATTGTTAGCTGGTGTTCAGCGTCATCAACTGTGAATGTGAAACAGAGAGTTCAGTGCTTATATGGTGTAAAGCAGTGATTGGCCAGACCTACCTATTATTATGAATGAATGACGTGACATTAGAGTCTTCCTGGTAGAACCTACACTAACGCTATCACAACAGACTGGGTTGTCTGGCCAATCAGAGCAGAGCAGGCTCGTGGAAAGGAGGGATTTAGAGAGACTGAATCATCGGATGAGTCGTTTGAGGATCATTGAAAAATGACGTACAATGATAATTATGAGAGAATAAAGCATTTCTCCCCCTTTGGTGGATGTAAACCTGTTGTAGGAGACCTCCAAAACAAAAAGGAACCTTTAAAATAGCATAATAACAAATAAACTTGATATTTTTACAAAACATTTTTAGGCTTCCTTATGAAAAGAAAATATATTTCCCATATATAGACCTATTATATATCTATATTTATTTATATCCAATATACTAAATGGTTTAACACTATATTTGAAAATATAGAGAATACTATATTGTGTTAATTAGGCCTACAGTATGTTAAATAATAGTAAGGAATTGCCGCTTAAATTGAAAAATAATGTGACAATATATTTACTAATATATCAATGTATGTCATTTTACATTCAGTAATACACTTCATAATATTTAGATGTATATGTCATTAGATATGGTACTGCATGTGTAATATATTGCAGATATATTTACTCAAGCAGCATAAACACACATATATAAAGAAATATATAATGTAATGTATTTCTTTTTTTTTTTTTTTTACATTATAAATTAAAATAATAAAATATTTTCAAGCTAGTCAACAAAAGCACACTTACATGTAATAAAGTATTTAATCACTGTGCTGAGGATTGCACAGATATTACTTTTAAAATTGAGTAATTACAGTTTGAAAGGTGTGTGTGCGTGTGTTTGTGCGCGTGATACATTCACATTTATATGGGAACATGTATGTCCAATATATGTACACAATAAAAGATAAAACTTTATGAATATTACATGTAATGCTATTTTTGTCTTCATTTATAAATATTATATAAGTATTAATATATAGCCATCAGTGCATATATTGCAGTTTATTGAAAAATATAAGCACTAGTTTCCCATATATGGAAATGTATTATAATATATTGCATTATATTTTGCAGTATATTCCCATATATTTTTGTTCCGTAAGAGCTCTTACACCATATACAGTTGTTTCTCTGATCCATAACTTCCTGCGCGCTTGTATCATCTTCTGTCACTTCCAGCAACCATGTCGGATGCCGACAGGTCCCTTTATGTGGACGGCAACCCGGTCAGCAACCCGCTGGCCGACTGGGCCACCAAGAGGCTGGTGTGGGTGCCCTCGAAGCGCCTGGGGTTCGAGTCGGGCTCTGTGAAGGAGGAGCACGGGGACGAGGTGGTGGTGGAGCTCGCCGACTCTGGGATGATAGTGCGAGTCAACAAGGATGACATCCAGAAGATGAACCCGCCCAAGTTCAGTAAAGTGGAGGACATGGCCGAGCTCACCTATCTGAACGAGGCGTCCGTGCTGCACAACCTGAAGGAGCGGTACTACTCCGGCCTCATATACGTGAGTCTACGCAGTCACACACTCCGATACTACAGGTCATACACACCAAATAATGCCCACCCAGCCCATATACTTATATATTTTGGTACTGTAAAAGCTCAGCTGCTGGATTAATGTGAAGCTAAATATAGTGATTAATACAAATGTGAACCTGCACAGAAAAATCTATAGACCAGGCGTAACTCTCTTTTACAAAGGAAATAATACACATTTAAATAAGTTAAAGGAAATGCGTTTTGTCAGTCTCAAATTGTGGCTCCTCTCACAAAGAGTGAGAGACTTGACTCCAATAGTGCCGCTACATGTGTGCAAGTGGTGAAAGTACCTCTGGAGATGCAATCAAAAGCAGGCTTGTAATTCTGAAGAATGTCACAATGGAACAGCAGCATTGTAAGAAATTGATTTAATTTTCACAGATTTATTTTTCTATGTCTTCCCTGAAATGGTTTTGTTACAGCAGTTCCTATAGCTGCTGATGGCTTGGATATGCAATACAAGCTTTACACACACCAATGTGCAGTCGTGTAGTTGATCTCAAATCTTGAAAATATTGAACATAATGCAAATTCTTAGTTACATACTTTTGACGGTGATGGTGAACATCCAACTTGTAGCTTCCAGTGTTTGTGTGGTAAAATTCCCTCCACCAAGCCTTCTAACTCAAAGGGGCCCTATCAAACACCCGGCGCAATGCAGAGCCAGGCGCCACGCAAATGTTTTTTGCTATTTTCAGCCTGACACAGTTATCATTAACATGTCCTGCACCACGTTGTATAAATAGCAAATGCATTTGTGCCCATCTGTTCACCCATGGGCTGCTTGTCTGAAAACAAGGTGTTTTCAGGAGCATTGTTGGCACGTTGCTACTTTGAGGCAACTGAAAATGTACTGTAATTTTTTTGCTGTCATTTAAAGAGTGCGTTAGTAATGTGCGCCTATAGGCGGGTCCACAACACGCGTACACTTTTGCTTATTACACACACAGGGACGCGCAGCAGCACACAAACATGCCAGATTACAATGTAAAATATTAATATTGTGTACATAAAGATATGGTGGAAACCGGCTTGTCCCGTAGATGGTCTGCTTGCTCACTTTAACCTCGTGCACGAGCAGATCAGCATTTATTTCTTCCGCTTGCAAATTGCGACGAGCGCAACTGGCATTTAAAGGGAATGGAAAATTACACTCTGATTGGTTTATTGCACGTTATGCCCAAAACACACCCATTTCTGATTAAGAGAATAGGGACAACACTTTTAAGGTGATGATACACAGGGCAACTTTTTGAGCAATGTTGCTGGGCAATCTTGCCGAGCGATTGTTGCTTGGGCACTTTCCTATTGAAAATGGGCAATACATTTCTATCTGGATAATTTAGATCGGTCGTGGGCCCTGTGTCTCATCTGGTTGCCCATTGACGGCAACATTGCCCAGCAACATTGCTCAAAAAGTTGCCCTGTTTATAATCCCCTTTAGACCATGCGCCGGGAGCCGTTTTTCCTGTCGTTAAACTAGCAAAAGTCGATTCAGACATGCCCTAAGTGCACTTGCGCTGTGCACTTTAGACCATGTGCTTTGATCATTAAAATAGGGCCCTACGTTTAAGGAACGTACGCTATAAACGTTTGATTTGATCCACGTTTGAATTCTCGCCCTTTCCTTGACCCCAACCGTGACATTGTTGATGGTGAATAGAGATTTATTTTCCTTACTTTTAATTAACCACTGGGGTAGAGTATATGTATTACTTTTTATTAATTTATTTATTACAAACACATGATTGACTGTCTCTGTTCTCCACAGACGTACTCGGGTCTGTCCTGTGTGGTCATCAATCCGTACAAGAACCTGCCCATCTACTCAGAGGAGATCATCAAGATGTACAAGGGCAAGAAACGACACGAAAAGCCGGCGCACATCTACGCCATCACAGACATGACCTATAGGAGTATGATGCAGGGTAAACTTAAACATACAGACCAGTCTAATCACACATTTTTCTAATCCAAGTTCATTACTTTCAAAATTGTTAACAGCATCAAAACTGGTTTAAAGCATTATTGAGCTGAATTTCTCTTTTGCTGATGTGCGTGTGGGCCCTCCCCCACTGAATATTCTGTTTCACTCCAAAAATTATTGAAAATTTTGAACGTTTTTGCATTGTATAAATTCATTGTTGTATAAATTCACTCTTCCAACAGACCGTGTTGATCAGTCAATTCTCTGCATGTGAGTCATGTTCTTGCATGTGTGTATTTTGTGTTTTGAGCATTGAAGATGTGCAAGACATCTCACACTTTTGTGTTTGTGTGTTTTGAGGGGGGAATCTGGTGCCGGAAAGACAGAAAACACCAAGAAGGTCATTCAGTATCTGACCCACATGGCCTCTCATGAGGTACTAACATGCACCCTATATGGGTAGACAAGGTACAGTAAAAAAAAGGTGTATACTTGGGGGTGCTGCCCTATAGTGAAAAGAAGTGAAAGTGAAAAAAATCTGACAGTGTATGTTGTTAAGAAAACTAAATCAATTAACCAAAGTGTATCAGTTCAGTAGAACCAGCACTCCTATTAAATTTACCCAGTTTTTCAAAGGATGTCAAACATCATTTGTGATTTTAGAAGTCAATTGTTGTTACATCCCCCTGATATCAGAACATATTAGATGCTCATTGATTTGCAGCTAGATTAATCAAGATGTTCACAGCGCTCAAGATGTGCTCTCCACGTGTCACTTTTCAAAAAACAGAGCTTTAGATGCTTTAAAACTTTCACCTTTTTTGCCTCTGATTCAGTGAGCTCATTGACTAAAGGATTCGACAGGCTTAATCAAACCTGCAGTCTATTATTCATAATTCATTAAAAATCAACTCAAAGTAATTTGCCTGTGAATCAGCTGTTCAAAGCCATTGTAAAACACACCTGTGACCTCATTAGCCTACATCCTGAATCACTGCATCTCTTAAATAATGCTGAATATCTACACTTGTTTTTTTAAACATTAAAAACATGCGAAATACTTGTGTGACAATTTATGCATGAAGCCACACTGAGAGCCCTATAGCTCTGTAATTTACTCTGTTGGAAGAGTATGGAAATATAAATCTAAAAAAAGGAACATTTGATCGGAGCTACCCCAATTTTTCCCATGACCAAACACAGTTGAGAACGGCAGGACTCCTAGAGCAGGCCTTGAAATAAACATTTGCTATTGCTGTTCATTTATTCAATGTTTCAAATCTCATTTACATATCAAATCTTATTCCAATTACCTGCCATTTCTTAAAGTCTGCACAATATAGAGTGAGTAATTCAAGCATTGACTATGTTTTTAGAGGTGATAAATTAGTGGAATTTTAAATTAGTGGAATTTTGGGTGAATACTAACATTTTAAAGTTCCACTTTAAAAATCACTAATGTATTTGGAAGGGAGTTGAAGAGATCTGCTTTTGACAGCCTATACCCAGATAGCAGCATGGTTTCGCCCCAGATCTGGCCCACATCTGGCACTTGTGGAATACTGATCTGGCCCACATGCAGCGTGGAATGACGGCACTTGGGCGGACCGCTCCTGTTTGCCAGATCTGGGCCACAAACAGGCCAAAACAATGCCACATGTCAGCCAAGAGTAAATAAATAAAGCAGAACTGGACAAGTGCCAGATGTGGGCCGAATCTGGATTGACAGTTATCAAGCACCTGAACTGAATCCAATTATGTTTTGAGCACAGGGAGAGCTGGGAGAGCTGGAGAAGCAGCTGTTACAGGTGAACTCTATCCTCGAATCCTTCGGCAATGCCAGGACAGTGATTAATGACAACTCTTCTAGATTCGTAAGTTATGGATATAACCCTCTGTTATGGTGATCTTTTTGTACAATATTCTGAATTTGTGTAATTTAACTTCAGTCTGTCTTACATTTTAGAGCAAATTCATCAGAATCAACTTTGACATTAACGGATACATGGTTGGAACCAATATCAAAACCTGTATCTTTATGAGCTGTAAGCATGTGCTGTAAGTGATGTTAGCCATTCTGGAACATCTGTCAGATTTAGCCACTGCATTATAGTAGCATTCTCTCACAAAATCACTAAAACCAACTGCTTATGAAGCTGAATATGGCTCTTTTGTTCAGCTGTGGCACACACAGCTTCCTACTTTCCATATATGGCCTGGCCACTCTGAACTTGCAAAATGACGGATAGCAGTAAGTGCCTCAAAAGTCTTCTGATTGCCTAAACAAAGGTTCAGACCGCTGTCCAAGACCAGGGCTGTCACAGAAAGTTTAATATCTGTCTAGGAGTAGGGCCGTTTTCTGCATATCATTTCACATAAAAATCACTTGTGTGCTGCTTTACTATAACAAAACTGAATATGGTTTTAATGGAATTAATATGGTTTAAAATGTTGTATATGAATGATCAAAATTGTGGGGAAGAAACTTTTCTGTTCTATTGGTTCTCTAGTTTTTTCACATAGTTCATACCTTATCCTGGATTAGTAATTAATCCTGGGTTGTCAGGTTTGTGCATTCACACTGTACATCTGCAAACTCTGGATTAAAGTTCTTTTAGCTTTACTAGAACTGTTGCACAGTGGTTTCCTGTCTGCCTGAGTGGATTGCGCTTGTAGCTCCGAATAGCTTTGTTTTTAATCTCTATTTTCTATCTTTCCTGCTGTTTAAATTGCTTAATATAACTTAATCATTACAATATATCTGATATTATCTAATATTGTCTGTCACATTGATCTGACATCACTAGCTTTAATCTCATCATCTCCTGTTATTGTCACTTGCAATGCCTCCTACATGTTTTGCATACCCTTCTCTGTCAGCAACGATGGTTTACATGTCATAACTGCAGGGGACAGGCTGACGGAGAAGATTTCAGAACTAGAGACACGCATCCAAACTTTAATCGAGGATGGTAAGAATACAAGGGCTTTAGATACTGCTTTGGATGAACTTTGAACTCTGTACATTGTTCGGATCCGGGTGTAGAGCCCGTGCAGCAGGGCGACTGTGAGACGGCATAGTCGTGGGACAAAACACAGCTGTTGCAGATTGTTGTCACTCAATGGCTGGCTGTCTAAAACACCGCTGTAGCGGACTGTCCTTACTTACCTGGAGTGAAACGCCGTCGCCCTTTAAAAAACTCCCAAATGCATTTGAGGGTAAAAATTTCATTGATGTTCAACAAATAAATAACGGATATAATACAGATGAACAAATGATAAACCTCGGGTTGCTGAATATTCAATCCCTTTTTTCAAAAGAACTTATTGTAAATGATATGGTTGCAGATGTTTTCTCCGGAGCAAGTTACCTCCGTTTTTTAGAACCAAACGATGAGGTTATCCTCTTACTTGTCCTTAAAAATACCCGGGAATGTCACATAACCTGCTTTCTGGAATACCCCCCAGGGGTCATAGATCCCTAGTGTTAAATTAACACCCATCGGTGTACATATGTGTCCACACTACAGGGTATTAAAATTAACACTGGAAGCAATGTTGTTGTTAATGAAATAATTAAGTGATTAATTAAGTAATGATTGACCGGTAGTGATGACTCCTGATGTTAATAAGCAGAATCACTGAAGGAAAGAGAAAAAAGAACATAAAAAGGGAGATGCAACAACTACAACTGACTTCCAGCCATTAGACGTTATTGCACTTATTACTAACCAGTTTTACTTTATTTCTGTCATACATCTACAAAAGTTATTATTGAGAAATAACAGAAGTTTAGATGTTGATGTTTTAATGAAAGTTTAGTTTGAAGTTGCCATTATGGTGATCGGTGTTTGTTTTTGCCCTTTTACTTTTTAATATGAGTTTTTCTCTGGTTTCTCCAACTTTGTGCTTGTAAAGCACATTTGATATGGTAAGAGAAACTATGACCTGGGCTGTGTTTCCCAAATGCATTATCTCCATGTAGTGGCCTGATTCACTGATATCATCCAGCATTATTAACTGGTTATCTAAATGTTTTAATAATTATTCATTACAGTAAATCTATGATGTTACAGCTTGAGATCCAGAAGTGCTTTTATAATCTGAATCATCAAGAATCCGCTTATAAATCTCAACAATGGTGACAATCAAACAATATGGTTCATGCAGTGCATGATGGGAACCTCCGTTCAAAACTCATCCATGACTCCCATTATACATTGCAGCATGAATAAATTATGCAGCTGAATTGTCTTTAATTTTCATTGATTGCTCCTGTTTGCTTTTATTTTGCTGTTGTTTTGTTGTGACTTTAGTAGCATGTTTTGTGATGTTGTCTCCTGTCAATGGGCCAGACATGGAGGGCCCACAACTGAGGTTGGGGGTGCCAAATCATTCCCTTCAGCTGGGAAAGGAGGTCCTTCCTAAGAGGTCCTTCCTGGGGACTTCTGACAGCCACAGCATCAACTCAGGGAGCCATGACTGGTTTCGCCAGAGAGGGGCAAGCAGAAGGTCTGTGCATCTGTCCACCCTGATCTGTTTGATGACCTGAGGGAGCAACGCAACTGGAGGGAAGGCATAAAATGGCTGGGCCATTTGTGGGCCAGCGCATCCCTGTCCTTTGAGAATAACATTGGGCAGTGAGAGTTGTTTTCTTAGGTGAAGAGGTCGACCTCTGCCTTCCCGAAGATACTCCAAATCATTTGGAAACACTGCCCTTTTGAAATGCCGCCGCGAGCTGCTGAACAGTTAAAGTGCTCTCCAGCGTGAGCCAGACCCTCATTTCGGCCGAATCGAGAAATGCTCCCAGGAAGGCGATACGTTGGCTCGAAGTCCGTGAGCTCTTGGCCAAGTTGATCCTGTGTCCCAGGCATTCCAAATGGCTGAGGAGCAAGGATCTGTGAATGTGTACAACTCGGCCTCCAACTGGGCCAATACAAGCCAGTCGTCAAGGTAATTCATAAGGGTCACGTCCATGCACTTTGTGAAAGTGTGTGGTGCCATAGACAGTGTGGATGGGAGGACCGTATACTGGTTATTTGCGTAGGTGCGTGAACATGAAAGGGCAAAAAAGCTTGCTACGAACATCGCTTCCATTTCTGCATGGGAAAAAAGTCAAGTCACATTTATTTATATAGCACTTTTTATAATACAGGTTGTTTCAAAGCAGCTTTACAGAGATAACTGGAAAATGCAACAAAGTTTGTTTCCAGAAGAAAATAGCGTTACAGTCCAGCTTAAGTAAGTTCAGTGATGTTTAATTTTGTTGTAAAAAAGTTAATAATTTAGTTCATTGTGTGTATGTATATATACATACACACACATATATATATATATATATATATATAGCCATATAGCCGCTCCGGATAAAAACGTGATGTCATCACCCAGGGTACTGGAGTACTGGAGAATCTTCTCTCTGTGGGGAAAGTGAGACATGCGGGACCTGCATGGGCTCACTTATGTCTGACCGCTCACTCCTCTGGCTCTACTGTTTCTTCCTCAGAGGTCTGGTATCTGTATTGGTACAATACAGATTGTCTCAAAGCAGCTTTACAGAGATAACAATATACTATTACAACATTATTTTCCTGTTAAGTATAAAATTAAATGTCCCCAACTAAGCAAGCCAAAAGCCAATGGCGACAAAGGTGAAGAAAGGCGAAAAAGGCGACAGTGGGGAGGAACCAAAACTCCATCAGTGACAGAATGGAGAAAAAACCTTGGGAGAACCCAGGCTCAGTCAGGGGGCCAGTCCTCCTTTGGCCAATGAACGAACAGTGTATGATTATGATTTAGGCAGCATTATAGGTCAGAAGTCAGATGGGATCAGAACTTGCACAATATTTATCCAGTTCATCTGGTTGGGGGTCAGAGTCATCACGCCGGTATGAAGACGAGTTTGTTGAGGTGTTCATGAGGCCTTCACAGTGTTGATGAGGCTGGCACTTCAGGGATGCGTTGTCATCGTGTCCATGCGATGGTCCTTCATCAGATCTGGATATGGCCTGGATCTGGCAGTTTGCGGTAAACCTCGGGATAAACAGAGAGACTTATGATGTACCAAGTACATCAGGATTTATGGGAAGTGTTCCCGGTTCCGGCTGATCTAAACTATGCAGTTAGCATGATCCACTGCGAGTATTGTCTACGGCGGGAGGCTTCTTGATCTCAGAGTCCCAGTGAGGAGAAGATCTTCGTCGCTGAAGAAGAATTATTCTGAAATCCTTTGGCGAGACACCTGCTTTTACAGATGGATAGGCTATAGGCTTGTGCAGTTTCAATGCGTGATTCAATAAGGCTTCAGTATTCAGAGAAAAACAAGTTTTCCCATAGCGTCTAGCAATGCAATACGAGAGAACCGTATCGATAAGGGAACTAAAAAAGCATCATATAGGTATTTCATATGTGGAGATGGACATCTCAGATTAAATAAGACATGGCAGAATGCAGAAAATGAAGTACACATGAAGCTTTGGCCTGTCTCGGGCACAGTTGAGTGCACATCTGTACGAGCCTTTCAAAGGACACTCCTTGGTCGTGAGTGTGATAAGACAAGTTCAGAATGTGCGCACTATCTATTGGACTTTTGTTTTCAAGCACTTAAATCAGTTACACTTACGCAATTGTGCCATTCTGCTGACTAGCGGATAGTGTGCACAGACTACGAAGTATATACTTTGGGCTTTAAGCAGACTGTAAAAGGCCTTTTGTGTGAGTATTCATGTGCTTGTGTGTGTCCTTGACTCTGACCGTCAGTTCTATTGGAAATGTCTCGTGTGATTCGTCAAGCTAAAGAAGAGAGGAACTTCCACATGTTCTACTACATGCTCACCGGCGCAGAAGGCAAACTACGCTGTGAGTGTCACTCTTCACTGCTTTAATACACGATTGTTGAACTAGTTTGAGTTTTAAAATCACTAAAATAATAATAGTAGGATGAGGCTGTTGTGTTTATGAATGAATGTCAATTATTGTACTAATTTCAGCTGAACTGTATCTGGAGAGCAACAATAAATACCAGTTCCTGTCCAATCGAAATGTGGCGATTCTGGGACAGAAGGACCAAGACATGTTCCTGGAGACAATGGAGGCCATGAATATCATGGGCTTCTCCAAGAAAGAACAGATCGGTACATGTATGACATGACAGTGTTTTCTGCTGTGTATTAGAGATTTTTGAAGTTGTTCAGTTGTGTGCATCGCCTCCTGCAGGTCTGTTGAGGGTCATGTCATCTGTGCTACAGCTGGGTAACATGTCCTTTGAGAAGCAGGGTCACTCAGACCAAGCCTCCATGCCTGATGACACAAGTAAACACACCATTATGACTTTACAAACACGTCCATCAGGCTTTGTTAATAATCCATACCAGTATTGACACCATGAATGTAGTAGATGAATTTATATGGTTTCTAGTTGGTCGTGAGATGATCAGAGCTGGTAGTAGAAGAGGCAAACCAGCATCATTTGTTACTGCCAGTTGAGTGTTATTAATTATATTTTTTAAACAACTTCTCCAGCTGCCAAGAAGGTGTGCCATCTGATGGGCATGAATGTGACCGATTTCACGCATGCCATCCTCTCACCCCGGATCAAAGTGGGCCGTGATTACGTGCAGAAGGCCCAGACGCAGGAGCAGGTCGAGTTCGCGGTGGAGGCTCTGGCCAAAGCCACGTACAAGAGGATGTTTTGCTGGCTGGTGATGCGCATCAACAAAGCTCTGGATAAGACCAAGCGTCAGGGCGCCTCCTTCATCGGCATCCTGGACATTGCCGGCTTTGAGATCTTTGAGGTATGGCAGAATCATTACTGCTTCAAGCTTAGAGTGAGATTGCCCACAGTTCCTAGCAGCAACTGTAGTTGTGTTCCTCTTCGCAGCTGAACTCGTTCGAGCAGTTCTGCATTAACTACACTAATGAGAAGCTCCAACAACTGTTTAACCACACCATGTTCATCCTGGAGCAGGAGGAATACCAGCGCGAGGGCATCGAGTGGAGATTCATTGACTTCGGTCTCGACCTGCAACCCTGCATTGACCTCATAGAGAAACCTGTGAGCGACTCTCCACCAATCACACGCCTACTAGAGCGATCACTGACCTGTGGCCTTTAAATGAGCCAATTTCTTGCCAAATCTGATGAGATTAGGATCAGTTGCATTTTTAAAATTCCTTAAATTCCTTTAAAATTTAAGATTTCCAGTCCTACCAATAATCTTAATTATATGAAGCAACTGACAAAAATCAGATGGCACATTCTGATTGTGAGTTTGTATTTCCTTATCCAACAGAATCCTCCTGGAATCTTGGCTCTCCTGGACGAAGAGTGCCATTTGCAGAAAGCTACGGGCAAGAACTTTGTGGAGAAAGTCCTGCAGGAACAGGGGAAGCATTCAAAATTCCATAAACCCAAGAAACTGAAGGACAAGGCCAATTTCTGCATCATCCATTATGCTGGAAAGGTCTTTGTCTGCTCCACAGATGCACTGATGTGGGATTTCAGTGTTTCCTTTGAGATTGCTCAATGTCTATAACTGTGTTTCTCAGGTGGAATATAATGCAGATGAGTGGCCCATGAAGAACATGGACCGTCTGAACTATGAGGTGGCAACTCTCCTGAACAGATCTACAATCGAGTTTGTTTCAGAGTTGTGGAAGGACGGTGAGTTACTTTGATCAGCTCTTAAATGCATATTAATGCAGCAGGTCATGGAGAAAGACTATAAATGATGAAAAAAATGTGTATCTGTAGCTCTCAGGAAGGGGTGGAGTTTGTAAACTGAACAAATTACTAATTTATCTGGGTGCCTTTTTCTCTGCAATTTGAGTAGAAATTGGTAAACAGGGTTCACCCTATCAGTGGTTCTTTAATTTATCAAAAATCCATAGATAAAAATAAAAATCTTTTCACAAGTTCCAGAAGAGCTGCATGTTCTTGAGCCCAGATAGCAACATTGCTTCGGCCCAGATCTGGCCCACATCTGGCCCACATCTGGCACTTGGGGAATACTGATCTGGCCCACATGCAGCATGGAATGATGGCCCTTGGGTGGCTCACTCCTATTCAGAGGTGTATAGTCCAGGGGTCAGAAAGTAAAAGTCCTGCCATATGTTTATTCCACCCATGAATTCAGTCAGCTGATTTCTATCTCCTGGTTGAAAACCTGCTAATTAGCAGAAACACAAGAACTACAACTGACTTCAGCCACAACCTTAGATGAAATCCACTGAAGATAAAAGAAGACAATAAATCTGTGAAGATCTCAGCAGAGGAGGATTAAACAACTCCACAAAAAGCATTACCAGCTTTACTTGTTACTAACCAGACTGACTTTATTTCTGTCAGACGTCTACAAAATGTATTATTGAGAATTAACAGAGGTTTAACTCTGTGTTTAATTTGAAGTCACCATAACAATGAATGATTAGTGTTGGGATAATTCCGATTCACGTGGCTACCTGGAAGTGAGAAAAAATTCTCAGAGCCACCAGGCACTGTTTTATGCAAATGAGCGGCCGGATCGCATTAAATGTTTTCTGTTAGAACGGTATCGTGTTAGCGGCCCCTAAGTTAATAACTAATGATCGTTGCAACTTAAGTGAATCAATCAAAACTAACTTTAGCTGGACAATAACTTTATTCTAGAGCTGCTGTAAAGCCAAAACAATTAATGATTTTACTGTGTGGATTGGTGTGTGCGCATGTGGATCTCTCGTGTGCATTTGTGGATTGGTGCATGCACATGTGAATCTCTCACGTGCATTTGTGGAAGGTTTTGAGACTGCTTTCACTCCGTACAAATAGGGTGCAACATATTCGCTCTGTGCTCTATCACCCAAATAGGCAAGCTGAACGCTTTGTCTAAACACTCAAATACGCTCTAAAAGCCTCCAGAGGGTCAGCTCCAATCCAACAGAGACTTGTTAATATACTGTTAATATACAGGAACACTCCAGACCCACTGAACAAAATGATGTCCAAAATATGTCTTTTCAACGTCTTTGTCACAAAAGTCGTATGTTGAAAAGACGTCCACTGAGGAGCCAGAATGAAAGTTTTTATGACGTCTTTTTTTGACGTGTTCTGCACGTCCGATATAGACGTTCATGGAACCTTCGTACAAGGTTAAAAACTAGTTCAAATGTGGCCATTGTGGACATATTTTCAACATAATTTATGGTCTCTTTTAGATATAATTTATACCGTTTCTGGACCAAATAAACACTCTCTGGATGCATTAAATTAAAACTCGTGTTTATTTCAATGTAATTGCAAAGCAACTCACAGACAGTTTGTGTTTGTCAGTGTCTGAGCCAAAAAGTCTTTCCTTCAGATCTGGTTTCTCTCTCGATCCAAAGATGTGTGATTTACAGATGTGCCTTTATGTTCATGATTTTTGGACAAACACAAACTGTCTGTAAGTTACTTTGCAATTATATTGAAATTAACACGAGTTTTAATTTAATGCATCCTGAGAGTGTTTATTTGGTCCAGAAACAGTATAAATTGTCTAAATGAGACCATAAATGATGTTGAAAATATGTCCACAATGGCCACATTTGAACTAGTTTTTAACCTTGTACGAAGAGGGTCCATGAACGTCTATATCAGACGTGCAGAACACGTCAAAAAAAGACGGCATAAAAACTTTCATTCTGGCTCCTCAGTGGACGTACGACTTTTGTGACAAAGACGTTGAAAAGACATATTTTGGACATCATTTTGCTCAGTGGGGATGAACACACCACGTTCTTTTCCTCAATCGTAAACTAAGAACTCGGCTGGATATTCTAAAACATAGTCTCGCCAAAATCATGACTAAGTCCCAGGAGGTTTAGCAGTTACAACACCAAGAACACTCTTAAGTTGAAATAATTTCGTGCTGGAGAGTCCATCCTTGTTTGTGACTAGAGAAAAATACTTTAGATACCGGGAGTGGTGATGTCCAGAGCAGGACCTGTGTCCTACATCGTCAACATGGGTGCTGCTGGAACCTGGAAACATAATGTAGATCAATTACTGTAACAAGGGGCTCAATCCTCTGAAACCCAGATGGAACCAAAATTCCTGCTTGTTCGGATAAATCCCAGGCACATGTTCAGGAGAACATCGGAGAAAAGACTGGCAATCTTGTGGATGTGATAACTAATAAACCAGGGTCAGGCAACATTGTCAAATCACCCACAGGGACTGTACAAATGATAGACTATTAAGCGTTGTCCTGCCTGTCTCATTAGACCACCTGGGATTAAATTCATGCGTAGTAGTTTGAAAAAGATGAGCTTGATAAAATGTGGTTAAAGTTGAATTCAATAAAATAAATACCCCTTTGATATATACGTATCATCACCTCTGATTTGAGTTTGTTTTTCTCTGTTTTGATGTATTTAGTGTTGTCTTATGCTTTAGATTGTGCTGTGTTATTGCATATACCTTGAACATTGGCTAAGTAAAGTTTAAGTTGTAAGTGCACTCGGCCTCCATTGTGTTATTGCTATCTCCATAGAATATAATGATATTCTGATAAACAGAATTCTGATAAATGTCAGAAGTGTTTGTGGCTCACAAGAGTGACCTCTAGTGTCTCTCATTTGACAAAACAATTGACAAAGGAAACGCGTTTACAGAACGTTGATGTTCTCTGTCTCTGTCTGTTTGTCTCTTAGTGGACCACCATGACATGAGTCTGGATAATGAAGCCAGGATGATGGGTACCTTGAAAACCCACAAGGAAATGTTCCGCACAGTCGGACAGCTCCATAAAGATCAGCTGTCCAAACTCATGGCCATGCTCAGAAACACCAAGCCCAACTTCCTCCGATGCGTCATTCCCAACCGCCAAAAAAAGGTATGAACTGTTGCGCATTCAATGGCAGAATGGATGTGCAGATTAGAAATTTAGCTATAAACCAGCATGTTGACATTTAGTTTTTTATGCTGATGTTCATTAATGTGCATTGTCCCTATTAAAGGATTAGTTCACCTAAAATTATCCCATAATTTACTCATCTTCAAGCCATCCTAGGTGTATATGACTTTCTTCTTTCAGCTGAACACAATCAGAGTTATATTACATAATAAAATTGACAAAAGTTTAACCTGTGGGTTGTTCGCCCTGAATTAATCTTCTGCATCTCTGTCTATCTCAGGCTGATATGCTGGACCCTCTCCTAGTTCTAGATCAGCTCCGGTGTAATGGTGTGCTGGAGGGCATCCGTATCTGCAAACAGGGATTCCCCAACCGCATTGTCTTCCAAGAGTTCAGACAGAGGTATTGGATGAATGACAGCAATGTTTGGTGCTGTGTTTTGGTTTTCTGGGAATGAATTAGTGAGTTCTTCACAATAAATTATATTAGCATCTTTTAAGATTTGATTGTTTGTTTAAATCTGATGGTTTGCGTTTTTGCGCAGGTATGAAATCCTCACTCCCAATGCCATTCCCAAAGGCCACATGGATGGCATACAGGCTTGTGTGCTGATGGTAAATTTAAATAAAGCTTCACAGTGATATCCATTTTTTCAGATTGAGTTTGATCATGAGCTCTTCATCTGTGTCTCAGATCAATGCCCTGGAGCTGGATCCCAAACTGTACCGGATCGGACAGAGCAAGGTGTTTTTCCATGCTGAAGTTATGGCTCAACTTGAGGAAAAGCGCGATAAGATGACTGCCATCATCATCACTTTCCAGGCCTGGTGTCGTGGATACGTTGTCCGCAAGTGAGCATTATGATGCGTCACGATTATAATTGCCCCATCACTCAGGGTTTTTTCAGTGGTTTAAATGATAGTTTAATGACAGTAAATGAGACTTACTGTATAGTGAAATATATACAGTATCTCACAAAAGTGAGTACACCCCTCACATTTTAGCAATCATTTTAGTATATCTACTCAAGGGACAATACTATAGAAATGAAACTTGGATATATTTCAGAGTAGTCAATGTTCTGCTTGTATAGCAGTATATATTTACTGTACTCTGAAAATAACTCAACATAAAGCCATTATTGTCAAAATAGCTGGCAACAAAAGTGAGTGATAATAGCTGTACGTCGTTTAACCATGCAAAGCCACATGTCTTATTCATCATGTTTATGTTTTTGTCTGTTTGACAGGACCATACAAATTTGTGTATCTTGTATTAGAGCAGTTCAAATTTGTGCTTTGAGTACAATTCTCTCATACTGACCACTGGATGTTCAACATGGCACCTCATGGCAAATAACTAAGGATTTGAGAATTAGAATTGTTGCTCTTCACAAAGTCGGCCTAGGCTAACACACTGAAAACTGAGTTACAGTACAGGTCAGGGTCATACAGAGTTTTTCCAAGATGGGTTCCACTCGTAACAGGCCTCGCAAGGGTCGATCAAAAGTTGAGTCCTCGTGCTGTGCGTCAGGTGTAGAAGCTGGCTTCAAAAAACAGATGCATGAATGCTACCAGCATTGCTTTAGATGTTGCAGAAGCGGAAGGTCAGCTTGTCAATGCTCAGACCATACGCCACACACTTCAACAAGTCGGTTTGCATGCACTGTTAACCCTTGCTGTAAAAAAAGGCCAAATTCTGACAATATTGTACCATTTTCCATGAAAACAGTTATATACCGTAGAAAACAAAAGTAGCCTACAGGAATATACTGTGAATTAACAGCGCTCAAATCGACACTCAGAGGCTGTTTTCACAATCTCACCCTATACCCTCATTCACTATTTAGTTCTCTAATATAGTCCACTTGACAGAGTGAATGAAAAGAAGTGAGTGAATTGAGACACTGATGAACACCTGATAGAACAGAAAAAAGCGAAACACAAGAACTACAACTGACTCTGGCGGAGATTATTCAAAATGCTCACGACCAGACAAATCATGGCGCAAGTACGCCTGAGGGTCTGGTTTATTTCAGTAGATCTGAAAGATGCCTACTTTCAGATTCAAATATCGCCCCATCACAGGCCTTTCTTACGATTCGCCTTCGAGGGCCAGAGCTATCAGTACACCGTCCTGCCGTTCGGCCTGTCTCTAGCACCTCGCACATTCACAAAGTGCATGGATGCGGCGCTCGCTCCCCTGAGGCTTGGTTCCCAGAGCTGATGCAGCTAGCGAGCACGGCCCCGTGGCCTGTTCCGGTGAGGAGGGATCTCCTCTCGCAGGCCAGGGGTGCGGTTTGGCACCCGCACCCCAAATTATGGGCACTGCACGTATGGGCCATCAACGGTATCCGCTGATCTCCCAGTAAAAGTGCTTAATACTATCACACAGGCTAGAGCGCCCTCTACTAGACGGTGCTTCTATGCTTCTAAGTGGTCACTGTTTTCTAGCTGGTGCTCAGCTCAAAACCTAGACCCACAACGCGGAAGCGTTACGGAGATCCTCTCCTTCCTACAAGAGCTTTTGGACCCCTCCACGCTCAAAGTGTATGTTGCGGCCATTGCTGCGTTTTTGAAACCCCTGCATGCTCAGTCACTGTGAAGGAATGATCTTATCATCCGTTTCCTTAGAGGTGCTAGGAGACTAAACCCTCCGCGACCCTCTGTGGTTCCGGTCTGGGACCTCTCCATGGTCCTGAACACTATGAAAAGCGGTCCCTTCGAACCCCTACAGTCAGTAGACTTGCGGGTTCTATCCTTCAAAACCGTTTTCCTCATGGCTCTCGCTTCAGTTAAGCGAGTGGGTGACCTGCACGCGCTCTCTGTGAGTGCGATGTGCTTGGAGTTTGGGCCTAACGACTCTAAAGTTGTCCTCAAACCAAGACACGGCTATGTCCCCAAAGTGCTCTCCACTCCGTTCAGAGCGCAAGTCATCTCCCTGTCAGCCCTACCTGGGTCTGACAGCAAAAATTACATTAATCTCCTCTGCCCGGTCAGGGCATTGAGGATATATGTCGAGCGGTCTGCTGCATCAGACAGTCAGAACAGCTCTTCATTTCGTTCGGTGGCCGCAACAGAGGGCTTGCCGCCTCGAAGCAGACTCTTTCCAGATGGATAGTTGACGCTATCGTGCTGGCTTATAGGTCCAAGGGCATTCAATGCCCCTTACGCATCAGAGCCCATTCGACCAGAGGCATGGCCTCTTCATGGGCCTGGTCCAGTGGGGTTTCACTCCAGGATATTTGTAGCGCGGCAGGCTGGGCCTCTCCATCTACATGTATACGATTTTACAACTTGGAAGTGCCTGCGCTGCAGGCTAAGCTGTTCTCAGTCTATTACTTGACTGACAGACTGTAACAGTCAGCTGCAATACAGTTCAGGCCGACTCAGGTCCCTCCTGTCTGTGCTTATGTGATAGTTATAGGATTATGATATATTTTAGGCCCATTACTCGTTGGTCTGAATATTACTCGCTAGTATGGTTCACAAGTATGGTACTCCGGTTACATATCCCTTGAGGCCATGTGTGGACACTTTCTCTAAATTGACATTGACATTTGATGTTATTTTGTTTAAATAATTAAGTTTCTTAGTTTTTGCTATCAGTTATGTATATTTGAGGTTTATATTATATATAATGTAATGTTTAATGAATATTAATGGCATTATTTTGGAGTCGTGTGTGTCACCATGATGGTGTTTTGTATTTTGTGTGTATGACACTGTGTACCTTTTTTATATTAATGTGAGTCTCATCTATACACATGCACTCACAGAAACACAGAAACACAGAAACAGACAGACACACACAGAGATCTCAGCAGAGGAAGATTAAACAATTCCACAAACAGCATTACCAGCTTCACTTTTTACTAACCAGATTGACTTTATTTCTGTCATATGTCTATGAACGGAGGTTTAGATATCGATGTTTTAAAATGTCACCATTCTGGTGAACAGTTTTTCCTTTAGTTGGCCAGTTTTACTCTTGGTATTTTACGTGCAATTTTGATGTTTGTAACAGTGTTTACCGAAGCACATTACTTGTTACAAAGGAAACCAAAAACAAAGGTGTTCAGGTGTTATTAAATATGAATGATTGTTTCCCTGACCAAAAGTTGTAATTTGTTATTAATAAATAACTTTCACCTTTGTCACAGAGCAGAAACTCTGAATTATTGTACATTGCAGAAAATTTTTGGAAATCATTATTATTTTTTTTTAGAAACAAACCGACATAAAGAATCAGCATGTGAATCTCAACAATGGTGACATGCTTCATGCTACAATGCATGCTGGGAGCCAAGAGTTTTAAACTATGGTGCCTCCCAGAATGCATTGTGGCATAAAGGATGTCACCATTGTTGAGATTCATATGTGGATTCTTGATATCTGTGTGTATGTCCAAAAAATATTTTCCCAATATAAGAAAAAAAAGCTTGATGTTTAATCTGTATCAAAAAAATTATGTTGTTGAAAAAAAACCTATTAATATCAAATAACCACTTTTGGTTATATTTTTGCCTATCACCAGACCACTTTTGTACTTGGCGTTCTTTGCAACAAATTATGTGTTTTGGTTAACACTGTTACAAAGATCATGAAATCACATAAATCACATCACTGTTCACCATAATGGTAATTTTTAAATGGTGATTTTAAAACATCAACATCTAAACCTCTGTTAATTTTTCAATAAGAACTGATGTAGATGTCTGACAGAAGTCATTCTGGCAAGTAACGGTTGCGCGTCCCTGTATTGGCAGCAAACTAAGCAGCTCTTCGCGGGAAACCTTCCCATCAAAAAATCTAATGAACACAGGTTGCCTGAAATCTGTTCAATGACGGTTCGGTCGCAAGACGAGTCTATTGCAAGTGACGTGACTTCGGCTTTCTTTATTTTGGATAGACACTCACCCACCAGTGCCTCTACTCTTCTTGTTGCCGTACAATCGGATAATGTCACCTTCTGTAACAGCTCCACAACCGAAAACAGAAAAAGAGATGAGCAGAAACACAAGAACTACTACTAATGGAAACACTAATCACTGTTATGGTGACTTCAAATAGAGTTAAACCTCTGTTAATTCTCAATAAAAACTTCTGTAGACGTCTGACAGAAATAAAGTCAGTCTGGTTAGTAATAAGTGAAGCTGGTAATGCTGTTTGTGGAGTTGTTTACTCCTCCTCTGCTGAGATCTTCACAGATTTAATGTCTTCTTTTCTCTTCAGTTGATTTCATCTAAGGCTGTGGCTGAAGTCAGTTGTAGTTCTTGTGTTTCTGCTCATCTCTTTTTCTGTTCTCTTCAGAGGTGTAAAGTCCAGGTTAAGAAAGTAAAAGTTCTTCTCAGTATTTTGTTTCAATCACCTGGATTTGCTAATTAGCAGTTTTTCAGCCAGGAGATAGAAATCAGCTGACTGAGTTCATGGGTGGAATAAACATATGATAGGACTTCTACTTTCTGACCCCTGGACTATACACCTCTGCAACCATTTTCTTAGTTTTCTCATTGTGATTTAAAACTTCAACCACCATGTCAATCACACAGGTTTTAATTAATTCGGCATCCATGAACGGCTTTTTGGCCTTTGTCAGGTTCCAAGCCACACGTAAGGATGCTGCGGTGGCATTCTCCTATATGGATGTGGTTTTATGAATAACAGCAACTGATTGCTTGTAAGCTGCTACCAATTGTGTTACCTTCTGTTTGCTACACTCAGAATGTTCAGGAAAATTGCTGTGCAATGAGTTGATATTATCAGCCTTACAAACAGCCACGGTCTGCGTGCATAACAAACACGTTGGCTTTGCGTTGTGGTGGTCAGGCAAAATAAAACAAAATTGTTCAGTCCATTCAGATTTGAATCGTCTAATTTCTGTCCACTTTTCTTTTCTTAACACTTGCCATATTTTAGTTGTGCGCAAATGCTGTCAGATACTGCGTTTGAATTTTTGCGCCAGTGATGTGCTTACGCTGATGTTACCATGACAACCTTGAAATAAGTGCGGGCCAAACATTGACCACTCGTGGGCCACCTATTGAGGAACCCTGCTCTACTGAGATCTTCAGAGATTTAATCTCTTCTTTTTATCTTCAGTTGATTTAATCTAAGGCTGTGACTAAAAGTCAGTTGTAGTTCTTGTGTTTCTCTTTCCTTCAGTGATTCTGCTTGTTAACAGCAGATGTTCATCACTAATGCTCAATCAACACTTAATTAATCACTTCATTATCTCATTAACTTTAACACGGCTTCAGTGTTACTTTAACACTCAGAGTCTGAAGAGTGGGACCATACTGTATGTGCTCTGAGAAGTGCTGATTTAACACTGGAGATTTTGCTCTGTGTGTGTATACAGGTCCTTCTAAAAAAATTAGCATATTGTGATAAAGTTCATTATTTTCCATAATGTAATGATAAAAATTAAACTTTCATATATTTTAGATTCATTGCACACCAACTGAAATATTTCAGGTCTTTTATTGTTTTAATACTGATGATTTTGGCATACAGCTCATGAAAACCCAAAAATCTAAAAAAATTAGCATATCATGAAAAGGTTCTCTAAACCAGTGGTTCCCAAACCTGTCCTGGCGACCCACCAACACTGCACGTTTTCTCTGTCTCCCTAATCAAACACACCTGATTCAACTCATCAGCTCATAATCACATGGATTAATGAGCTGATGAGTTGAATCAGGTGTGTTTGATTAGGGAGACAGAGAAAACGTGCAGTGTTGGTAGGTCGCCAGGACAGGTTTGGGAACCACTGCTCTAAACGAGCTATTAACCTAATCATCTGAATCAACTAATTAACTCTAAACACCTGCAAAAGATTCCTGAGGCTTTTAAAAACTCCCAGCCTGTTTCATTACTCAAAACCGCAATCATGGGTAAGACTGCCGACCTGACTGCTGTCCAGAAGGCCATCATTGACACCCTCAAGCAAGAGGGTAAGACACAGAAAGAAATTTTTGAACAAATAGGCTGTTCCCAGAGTGCTGTATCAAGGCACCTCAGTGGGAAGTCTGTGGGAAGGAAAAAGTGTGGCAAAAAACGCTGCACAACGAGAAAAGGTGACCGGACCCTGAGGAAGATTGTGGAGAAGGACCGATTCCAGACCTTGGGGGACCTGCGGAAGCAGTGGACTGAGTCTGGAGTAGAAACATCCAGAGCCACCGTGCACAGGCGTGTGCAGGAAATGGGCTACAGGTGCCGCATTCCCCAGGTCAAGCCAGTGAGATGAGTGTGACAGGGCATGTTACTGAAAGAACGAGCAGAGAGCGAGCGAGCCCCGGCCGCTCGCGCGCCCTTCAAACCGTCTTACTCTCTCTCTCTCTCTCTCTCCCTCCCTCCCTCCTTCGCGCATATGAATCAAAATCAATTGAGAATTGACACGATGGTAAAAGATTGGAAGACCGAAGTTTCACGTGGTGGAGCATTGTGTAGTCTACATGTGATACAAAATGATTAACGTTAATAATTTATGCATAAGCAGCACTGACGTTAGCCAATCATAACAGTATAGGCGTTAACACTGAAGTCTTAAAGGGAAAACACCCCAAAACAGACTGTTTGAATCAGAGGTGAGAAACAGGGTGGGAAAATGTCATAAATCACTACATTTTTTTTTTTTTTGTACAAAAAACTATAGTAATAATATAATTGCACCTAAGGGAACATAATAAATCAAAACAAAAAAAAACATGTCATGACCCCTTTAATTTTTATCATTACATTATGGAAAATAATGAACTTTATCACAATATGCTAATTTTTTGAGAAGGACCTGTGTATATATATATATATATATATATATGTGTATGTATATGTTCCCTGCAGGCTGAAGCATGAAACTGAGGTGACTCAGCTGAAGAAGTCTCTGGAGAAAGAGGCTAAAGTTCACAAGGACCAGGTGGCAGAGATGTCGCAGAAACAAGATCAGGGCTTTAAACAGGCTCTGGAGTCAGAGAGCAACAAGCTTCAGTTCGAGCAGCAGAACCTTGTGCGGGACAAAGGAGAGTTTGAAAACCACATGAAAAAGGCTGAGATGCATCTTCAAGAGCTGCAGGTCAAACACGCCGAGAGCGAGAGACAATGCATCAAACTGGCCAAGACAGTTGACAAAGTGCAGGTGTGTCAACTGCAGAGAACAGCACTGAATTCATACCCGCAAAACCCGCGCAGAGTTTCCAGATTCGTCATTCACAACATTTTACACATCAGTCCAATGTTTAGATTTTATTTATGTCAGTTTTTGTACTATGATTACAGTCAAACCTGAAAACAGAGAAAGTTATCCATAATCCAAACATCCAAATATAACACAGCGAACAGGAATTGTTTTATCAGAGCTTGATGCATCTGGTACTCCCACTCAAATAACTGACCGAAAACAATTATTATAATTGATTGATCAATGGAGATGTAATGAAGGTGTTTGTGTGATGTTGATGGTTGTTTCCTACTTCAGCTGGAGCTGGATAACATGAACGGTCTTCTGAGTGAAGCCAAAAAGAAGTTGGTGTCGAAGGACTGCTCTGTTCTGGAGTCAAAGCTGCAGGACCTGCAGAGCAGCGACTGCTGTGGCATTATGGGATATATGCAGGTGTGTGGCAGGAAAAAGGCTGAGATGCAGCTTCAGGAGCTGCAGGTCAAATATGGCGAGAGCGAGAGACAGCGCATCGAACTGGGCAAGACAGTTGACAAAATGCAGGTGTGTCAACTGCAGAGAACAACACTGAATTTACATCCCCAAAACCCCCGCAGATATTCAGTCATTCACAACATTTTACATAGTACTTTACTTGTTTGTTTATTAAATACTTCATAATAGTAAATACAGTTTTTTTCTTATGTTCAGATAAAATCTTTAATCGGCTATAAATTGCTCCTAGTGACAGTCATCTCTATAAAATTACTTTTAGAAGTCCTTTTTTTTATTGCTTAAACAAGACAATACAATACATGATACACTTTAAAGCCAGGGGAGATACAAAAATACAAAAGGTAAAATAAAAAAAAATAAAAAAAGACAAGACGTTTCAATCGTTTCAATCAAAGATTTTGAAGACATCTGAAGTCTTATTAGCTTTTGCATTAGTACTAGATTGAATAGTAGAAAAATAATTTTTGAATTCTATAAGAAATACAGAGAAAAGGGTCTTTTTGTTAGAAAACTTACACTTATGGATGTAAAATTTGACTAATACAATTATCAAATTAATTACAAAAGCCTCCTTAATCACACTGTTATCATACTTTAAATAACCAAAAATTACATTTTCAAAATGCAAAACAAAATTAAAAAGCACTTTATCCTTAATAAACATAGACACCTCATACCATAATCTTTTCACATGACTACAATGCCAGAAAATATGGGGTACTGTTTCCAAGTGCAAAGAGCAAAAAGAGCAGCTTACTTCAATGTCTTTCCTAAACCTACTAAGGAAATGTTTGACAGGGTAGAATTTGTGCAATATTCTGAAGGAGATTTCTTTGACCTTATTTGTAACAAATAATTTATGAGGTAACAACCAAACACGTTCCCAATTAACGTCATTAACAAATTTAGCCCAATAAGTAATAGAGCAACATTTGGTAACAACCTCCTTCAAAAGTAAATTACGAATAGACTTGTTGCTGCTTTTGGACTGTACAAAACAAATTTTACCACATACTGTGTCAGTTAGGTTAATTATGGGCACATCAACTAAAGACAAGACACCTCTACATAAAGACATTAATCCAGAACTGATTGCAGAAAATACAAGAGCAAACTCCTTGGGAGTCACAGGAAAATTAAAGTGCAAAAGAAACTCGTCTTACGTCATAAGGTATCCTTGAGAGTTAAACAAATGACAAACTAAAACAATACCCTTTTCAAACCAACATTTTAGAAAAATACTTTTGTGTTTATACAAAATACAACGGTTATTCCAGATAAAACAACGCTGCGGAGAGAAGTTGTGCTTGTAGATCAGCTTCCAGGCCAATAAAGCTTGAGCATGAAAGGCAGAGAGTTTCACCGGCAATTTGTCAATTTTATAATCACACATCAGTAAAAAAGAAAGGCCCCCAAGTTGGTCAAAAATAAAATTAGGAATAAAATTCCACAGAGAAGGTTTATTCAAACAAAATTTTAACCAATTAATTTTGAAGGTATTATTTAAAGTATCGAAATCTAAAAAATCCAGGCCGCCACTTTTAAGTGAATTTAAAATAACAGATTTACGGATGTAGTGCACACGATTCTTCCATAGAAAATGAAACAAAATCTGATCAATAGTTTTGATAGTCTTATTGTCTAAATGTATAGATGAAGCAATATAGGTTAATCTGGAAATCCCTTCCGCTTTTGACAGAAGGACTCTACCTCTGAGGGACAAGTCCCTTAATAACCAGAGATTAAATGTGCTTTTAATCTTTTCAAGAGCAGGATTAAAATGAAGAGAAACTCTATCTTGCTCACTCTTCGAGACAACAACACCCAAATAATTAACAGCTTCTTTAACAGGGATACCATCCATAGGTACAAGAGGGGGGAGCTTTTCAAGGCTAAAATTTCACATTTTTTAATATTAAGGTGCAGACCTGAGGCATTGGAAAACTACTGAATACTTTTAATCGCCTGATGAACCTGACTGGAGTTTTTTAAAAATAAGGCTGTGTCATCAGCTAGTTGACTAATTAAGATGGTTCTACCGGCAATACGAATTCCTTCAAGCTTACTATCCTTAATAAAATGACAGAAAGTCTGCGCTACTATAAGAAAAAGATATACAGACACTGGACAGCCCTGCCGAATTCCTCTTTCCAGAAGAAATCTCTGGGTTGTGCCATGGCCTAGTTTCACAGAGCTGTTTCCTCCCGCATACAACGTTTTCATGGCATTACACAAATAGGGCCCGAAACCAAAACGCTCTAAACAAAAAAAAATGAAAGGATGCTCAATAGTGTCAAAGGCCTTGAAAAAGTCCAAAAAAAGAATTAAACTGTCATCCTCAATCAGATCAGAGTAATCAATAAGGTCGAAGACAAGCCTAATATTATTGAAAATATGACGGCCTTCCATAAAACCTGACTGATTTTCATCAATGATGGAGTTTAAAGTAGCAGTGTGTAATTTTTAGCGGCATCTAGTGGTGAGATTTGCGAATTGAAAACAGCAAGTCACTCGCGGCCTATCCCTCGGTTTTCAAACTCGAATGAGAAGCTACGGTGGCCGACGTAAGACAAAAAATGTCGTCGTCTGAGTCTGAGTCAGCAGCAGAGAGTAGTAAGTGAAGCAATGAGGTTTCTTTAGCGCTGTTTGTTCGCTTTCGGCTACGGTAGACACATGACGTCACAATATGTCGACCTTCATAGAAGGGGATTCCCGCGCCTATGTAGATATAAATGTCTCATTCTAAGGTAATAAAAACATAACGGCTCATTGAGTAAGGTCTTTATACACCACTGAAAACATAGTTATGGATCTTATATTGCATTTCTGTCAATAGATCCTAAGAAATATCACACATTACATCTTTAAAATCGACTTGAAACGACTTGAGAAAATAAGGGCAAACAATTTGTAATCATTATTAAGGAGACTGATGGGTCTCCAGTTATCTAATAAAAGTGTGTCCTTTTTAGGTTTAGGTATTAAGCAAATGACACCCTGCTTCATACTTGTTGTAAGCTCAGAACAATTTAAGCTCTCTATATACACTTCAAGGAGAAAAGGGGATATAACTTCAGAGTAAGACTTATAAAATTCAGCCGCTATCCCATCGTTACCAGGCGACTTGTTACATTTTAGATGCGAAATTGCGACCTTAACCTCATCAACAGTAATTGGTAAATCACAGAGAAACTTATCATCCTGATTAATAGAATTAACATTATCAATGTGCTTACAGAAAGTATCTAAATCAGCTACATTAAATTTAGAACTATACAAATTTGAATAAAATTTATAACAAAATTGGGAAATTTCTTTTGGATTTTCTAAGACAGACCCCTCAGTATTTAACTGATAGATAGAATTGTTTTTAGCCCTATTTTTCTCAAGTTTGAAAAAATAAGATGACATCTTTTCCCCAAATTCTAGCCACCTTTGCCTTGACCTAATGAAAGCACCTTCTGCTCTTAATTTATACAAGTCATCTAACTTAAATTGCAATTCAGTTAAATATGCTCTTTGACTATCTGACAAATTTTCAGGTAAAATCCTGGTAATAGATGAGATTTCACTGACCACTTTCAATTCTTCAAGCCGTTTTGAATTAGCCAAATTAGAACTATATTTTCTTAAAAATTTCCCAATTTCCAATTTTAACATTTCCCAATTGGTGCCAAATTAATTTTCATGTTTAGCCTTATTCCAGTAAAAATCAATCAGTCTTCCCAGCTCTAATTTAACCTCATTATGGTTAAGTAAAGAGCTGTTCCTTTTAGAAGTCCTTATCCAGTATCACACGCAACTGGTGACATCATAGAAATTCAGTGGTCATCATGGTGTTTGATGAATGACACTAATATTTTTAATACTTATGATGTTTAAATCCAAATAAAATGCAGAGAATAAAATCTGTTTAGTACACAGCAAAATCCCCAGTGTTAAATTAACACTGAGAGTTAGGGCTGGGCGATATACCGCACGATATTGTTATGCGCATCTCGTCAATAAAGCCGGTTCCTTGATTAGTAGTAAATCACCTTCACCTGCTTTCAGATGGAGCGGCATTTACTACAAAGAGCCGTAGTTAACTGACAAGCTGAGCCATATCGCATTAATATCGCGGACGTATCGCCAGCGATAATTAATGCGATATGGCTCAGCTTGTCAGTTAACTACGGCTCTTTAAATTTAAGAAACTGATTTGTCCCAGTAGGCTTAAAAGGGTAACTTCCCACGTATTAGGAGCCCAATGTCACACAGTCAATCAAAAATGGTCCTGAACGACGGTTTGGTTGTCTTTCATCCCTGAATTTAACACAATCAGCCTATGTGTCCAAGCTGAGAAGCTGGCTTTTGCATGTCTTTTGAGTGTTATGTTGTGTCAATGTTGTGTCGATTTATGTAAATACTACCTCAAATATGTTTATGCTTTCTAGTTTTTTTTGTTTTTTGTTTTTTTACTCTAGAGACCAATATTCTCTCTGATCAATAACTTTTGACCTTATATGTCATAGATCCCTACAGAGAAGATGGCTGATATTAAAGTGCAGCTTCTGGAAAAGCTGGATGATCTGGACAGTGGCGAACTAAAGAGGTTCAAGTGGTTTTTAAAAGAATATGGACAAGTTTCTGCCTCTCTGCTTGAGAATACAGATAACACTGATATAGTGGATGAGATGGTGAAGAGTTGTGGACCAAACAGAGCTTTGAAGCTCACAGTGTACATCCTGAAGAAGATGAAACAAAACCATCTGGCTGAACAGTTAGAGAACAACTAGAAGAAAGGTACTAAAGTAAAAAAAAAAATATATATATATATATATATATATATATATATATATATATATATATATATTCTAATGAATAAGTTTTAATGCAATATATCTGTATAAATCTTTGTATGTGGCACTATAACCAACACAGAGATGTTATTGAACACAAGCTTTGGTTATGCGGATTCTCAGTTTATAGTTTTCATCTATCATTCCCTGTTTTCTCTTGGTAATCCCTGATTAAGATGTGTTATATAGTACTATAATTTGCTCTTTGTTCAAACTTTTGTTCTCCAAACATTCTCCAAATATTCAGTGTTGGTTGTGGGAACGTAAAAAATGTCCAGTTTTCTTGACATTAGAGGAACGTGTTTTAAAAGGTATAATGTTCCTTAAACGTTCTTTAAACTTAATGTTTTATTTAAAATTCAACATTCCAGTAACGTTGATTTCTAACATTCCAAGAACATAATGTTCAGTTTCCTTAATGTTAATAGAATGTTATTTAAAGGTTAGTGTGATATTCCTGAAACATTCTTTCAATCATTCAAACTTCTGCTGTGAACAAGCACTGAAAGAATGAGAAATAAGAACACAAGCTACAACTTTCTGAGCCACAAGAACTAAGTTATTGTGTTTCTGAATAAGACATCAACATCTAAACCTCTGTTAATTCTCAATAAGATCTTGTAGACGTCTGACATAAATAAAGTCAGTCTGGTTAGTAATAAGTGAAGCTGGAAATGCTGTTTGTGGAGTTGTTTGATCCGATCTTGAGAGAGTTCATGTCTTTTATCTTCAGTTCATCTAAGACTGTGGCTGAAGAAAGTTGTAGCTTGTGTTCTTATTTCTCTTTCTTTCAGTGCTTGTTCACAGCAGGAGATTGAATGATTGAAAGAATGTTTCAGGAACATCACACTAACCTTTAAATAACCTTCTATTAACATTAAGGAAACTGAACATTTTTATGTTCTTGGAATGTTAGAAATCAACGTTACTGGAATGTTGATAATTAAATCAAAATTAAGTTGAAAGAACATTTAAGGAACATTATACCTTTTAAATGTTCCTCTAACGTCACGAAAACTGGACATTTTTTTATGTTCCCAGAACCAACACTGAATATTTGGAGAACTTTCTTATAACAAAAGTCTGTATAGGTTTTTCCATTATGTTAACCCATGCAGGACGACACTGGTGAACTTAAGTGCTCTTTGTTTACATTAGTTCAAAGTTACAGTTCGGTTTTATGTAAAATAATGTAATTAAATTGACAAACTGTACATCATTAAAATAATCTAAGACTCAAGCTTACATTTTTGACCTGTTTTACTTTACTTTTTGACCTGTAATTTCTTAATTTGTGTCAGGAGTTGAGCCTCACCCACATCCATTGATAAAAAAAAACCCTCTGTATATGGTTTTCATGAAAGCGCTCAACAAAACAACGCCCCTCAGAGATTTTAGTTCAAAAGTAGCCTATGCACATTTTGAGAAATATTGATGGATTATCATATGTTTACTTCAAATTGTTATAGAGAGGTGCAAAATGTATTCCTTTTAATGCAAAATGAAGCAATGTAAGCAAAATGGTGTGCTAAATACTCTCATGTAATGTCTGTTTCATTCATACTGGAAGTTGGAGGGCGCCTTTTGTAGAATGTCACAAGAGAGACTCTAGCCCTGTGTCTCAATGTTCATGGGCCCAGTTCCAATTCGCATACTATCCGTCCTAAATAGTATTCGAAAATAGAATTAGTACGTCCCAAATCGTAGTATGTTGAAATGAGTGTTCCAAAGAGACCCGGATAGTCTACTATATCCGGTCAGAATCCGAAGTGCAGATCGATGCGCAGTCTAACGGCTAATATTGCCCACAACCCATCGCGCGGGGATTCGGTTAGAACTACAAACACGAGTGAAAAGTGTTAAAAAACTACAGACATGGAGGACGCGCGAGTCCGAAATAACCTGACGAAAATGTATATATGTTGTCTACATTATATTGCATCTGCAACAGCATTGTGAACTTTTGTAAAAATATGTTTAGCCATTACCTTTTAAATGCATCATTACATTCAAATTGCAAACACATGAGGAGAGTCTCCGCATGAAAGACCCACGACTGGCAGATGAACGTGCTACTACATTTCTCTCCGAAAACGGTAGGAAATCAAATTAGATTGAATGGAGGATTTTAACTGTGACAGGATGATTGACAGGGCAGTTTACGTTGACAGGATGCACGCAACACATCTGTCCGTTAAAGATGACGTGATAGTATGTCCCAAAGCTTGCCTACTCTTTTGCTACACACTCAAAAGTATGTACTTTTTCTTCACAAAAAGAGTAGGCCTACATACTTTTAGGGCGTAGTTTAAGTAGGCAAATTGAGACGCAGCATATGGCTGCATCCGAATTCAAAATCTTCCCCACTATACCACATAGCAACATTTTGACATCCCATATCCAGCCCACATCTGGCACATTTGAAAAGATGATCTGGCCCACATGCAGAGTGGAATGACGGCCCTTGGGCGGACCGCTCCTGTTTCCCAGATCTGGGCCACAAGCAGGCCATAGCAATGCCACGTGTCAGCCAGAGCAAATAAATAAACCAGGGGCTCGTTCTTCGTACGTTGCTTAAAACATCCGAGATCAAATGAGACATCCAAGATGATATCATCGTGCTAATCATGATCCGGCTAATTGGGTTCTTCGAACACACCTGTTGTTTATGATTAGTATCGCTGGATTGAGTTATCTGAGATAATTGCGCGTTCATGCGCTGGGTTAAAAGGGGATATGTATCGATAGTAGAAACAATGATCAGCAACGCTGCTATTGGCTGTTCAGCATGGCCAAAGAACGCGCCCAGTTTTTCTCCCAAGGAGAACAAGAGCTTTTAATGGAAGGTTATGCCGAATTTGAATCTTTAATTAAAACGACAGGGAACACCTCGAAGTCTGCAAAATCCAGGAGAGAGGGCTGGCAAAAAGTAGCAGACAAATTAAATGCGTAAGTGCTGTCCATGGTAGATGTTTCTATCACTTTCTACAGTATGTATTTTTGCATTTTAATAATTTCATATTTATTTTGTTCTTTTATGTCAGAGCCTCCGCGGGACCCACTAGAACATGGGGACAAGTAAAAGTGAAGTACAAGAATATTCTACAAAATGGTAGCCTTTAATTCTTATACTGTCTTTATTTTAAAAAGCCACTTTTTTCCTCTTTTTAAAAGCCACTGTTAAATAATGTGTTTGTCTGTTTATAACAGCCACCAAGAAAAAGGCTGAAAAAAAAAAAAACAGGTGGTGGTCCTGCACCACCACAATATACCCCAGCAGAGGAGCTGGCCCTTGGGTTGAATGAAAACCGACCCATTGTGGAGGGCATCCCTGGGGGCAGCTCTTCCTCAGACCCAAAGCCAGGGACCAGTAGCAGCAACACCTTTATTACTGGTAGGCTAAATGAGTTTTCAATTCTCTTAGTACACTGTAAATATAAATGAAGTATAATCCAAATGGCTTGTACAGTAATTTAAACCGTTTGTGAAAGTGAAAACTTCTAAACTTTTAGTTAATATAAAATATATTGCCATGAGTTATTGATCACATTATATTTTTTACAGTGTAGTTAATTGTAATGGCAATTTTTTTTGTTCCCCTCTTTTGTGCAGTTTTACATAATACACCAACACTTTTACCTGTTCCCAAGCAAGTGGTGGCTGAAGCATATGCAGTAAGTTGTGTACTTTTTCTAACTTGCATAAAAGGAAGAAAGTGCAACACTTTGTAATACCCATTTATTTCCATTGCACAGGACAGTGAAGAAACCCTCTCAGATGACTGTCCTTTGGAGGAAGAACCTGTAAGTGCTTAAATAACTTTACACTAATTTGTATATACTTGTGTACCTATTCTTTCTGTCTGCAATATGAGTTGCAGGAGTCCACACCTACAGAAAGGCCTACAGAAGAGTCTGCACAAAGAACTGATACAGAGGTGGACAGTGTTGTACTTTTACTTTTTACTTTTGTTGCATGAGGCATGTTTTGACCCTTTTTCTTTCACAAAATGACACAGGGTGACATCCGTTCCCTATATAAACGGCATCTTCAACAAAAAATCGAGTATTTTGACCTGAAAAAACACAAATTAAGAGGAGAAATTGAACTTGACAACTTGAAAAAGAGAAAAATTGCACTAGAGATAGAGTTGCTTCAAAAGGACCTTCAGAGTAAGTGCTAATACATCATTTGACACATAGTAGTATTGCTGACTTTACATAACTATCTCTTATTGCAGGCAAAGGATGACTTGCTGGCTTTTCTTTATAAAGAATTGTTTAAATAAAACTCCAGGAACTAAGCATTTTTGTCTTGTCTTTTATTACACATTCAAAAATGGTGTTCCACAATTCTGTCCCGTGCAGCTCTGCCACTAGGTTGGTCCAAGTGCACTGGCTGGAGGTCATCATCAGGCTGCACCCCCACCACAGGGGTCCTCTCCTTTCTGATAGTGGCAATGTTATGCAATATGGCACATGCAACAATTATGTCACAGGCCCTGTCAGGTGCAACCCTCAGACCCTTCAGACACTGAAATCTTTCCTTTAGTTGCCCAAAGGTCATTTCAATGCGTGCCCTTGTCCTGGCTAGAGCTGCATTGTAACGGGTTTGTGGTCCAGGGTTTGGGTCAGGGAATGGCGTCATGAAGTACTGCCTGCAGGCATAGCCCCGGTCACCAAGCAGGACCCCGTCAAAATTCCCTGTATAATGGAAAAATGCAGTTTTGTTAGGCTCAGCATAAGTGTGTGTAATACTGTGAGCTTGACATTTATAAGTTCCCTTACCACGTTCAAATAATGTGCATAAATGTGACTCTCTGAAAATTCTTGAGTCATGCACTGATCCTGGCCATTTTGCTTCCACATTTGTTATATGGAACATAGAGTCACACACCATCTAAGAGATTTTAGTCAGTCAACTGCATACTTTTTGATTACATTCATTTTTCATTACTAATTAATCTGGAATATTATAAATTGTAATAGTAACTTGCCTGCACATTTACACTGTGAACCCCCTTTCGGTTCACAAAATCCCCTTCATTGGGCCCTGGTGGGGCCTTGATGGGGACGTGTGTGCAGTCTATGGCACCAATCACGTTAGGGAAGCCTGAAGGACACATACTGTTAGTCATACTTTTTGGCATGGTCATGATTGCATGTCATTAACAATTATAAATGTACCTGCAATAGCAAAAAAATTCTGCTTTACAACCTGGGGTCTTAAGTGGCTTGGAAATACCACAAAACCCCCTAAAAACTGCTTGAGTGCCAAGTAAACTTTGCGAATGGCACGACAGACAGCACTTTTCACTAAGTTCTCTGCATCTCCAATAGTGTAAAGGAACGTGCCACTCGCAAAGAATCTCAGGGCAATGCACACAGTCTGTGCAGTTGTCAAAGCCCGACTCCTCCGTGTTGAACATTTAATGTGTGGTTCCAGCAAATTAATGATGTAAATAACACCCTCACGAGAAAAACGATATCTCTCAAAAATTACACTGTCGCGCTGCGCTAAAGGATCCAGTCTATCCTGCAATACGCGATTAATTCGAAAAGCTCTGCGAATTATCCTCGCACCTTCCGCAACAGGTTGCTGTCGTAAAATAGGACAAGACATGGCTACGACAGACTTCCCGTATCACCTCCGCTTATAAAGCCGCAATCTAATCCTGTTTACATGAAATAAGCCTGCTCGCGAGCAGGTTCAAGCTGGCGCACCTGTTGCTATGACAGCAAGTCTAGGATGAGCTTCGAAGAACCAAACGATCCAAGATCATGCCAAATCGCCAACAATCAAATCCAGCTAACTGAGTTAGCGACGTACGAAGAACGAGCCCCAGAACTGGACCTTATCTGAGCCACAAAGTCTGTGTATATTAAATACTGAGTCATCTCAGCCTTAATAAGCCTGTTAACAAGCAGAATCACTGAAGGAAAGAGAAAAGAAAAAAGAAGTCGAGAGGAAAATTGCCATCTTAAACAACAGGGCAAATGGTACAGAAGAAACCGGTTGCAGTGAACCCACATGTTGCCACTCTTCTCAGCAAAGTGATGGATTATCAGTGGGATTTCTGAAATGTAAGTACACACACACACAAATATATATTTTTCCTTTAATTGTAACCTTTTAATTTTCTCTCTGTCTCTAACTGTATCTGTCATCCCTCTATCTGTCTCTGACTGCATCATTATGTTTTGTAATATATAATATATTGTCCTCTTTGTTCTTTTCAATATTTCTAGCCACTCTTTGCATCCAGTGATGGAACAGCATCTGGAGCTGAATTGTTCTCCATTTTTGATCAGAAGTTTGTTGGACTCACTTGGGGCCTTGTTGTTTGGACATGTTTGTCTGGTAATGAAGTGGTGAAAATTCATCCATGTCTTTGTGTTTTTCAGAACCATTTTATTATGATCATGTTGGTCAACTTGTGGTTTTAAATGTATGTCGTTTGCGTATTTCCTCTGTGTGAAGGGCCATGAAGGCTCATTTATGTTTCAGGTAATTGAAAAATATTTAATTTCATGTCCATTTTAAAAAAAAAAAAAAATTGTAAATAAAAATGAAATCAAAATAATACAAAATGCACTGTTTTATGACTTTTTTTCATGCAGACTTGAAGGATTAGGATGTCGAATAATTGTTTTGTTTTATGAAGTAATAGGGGAATTAAGTTGTGCATTATACAACACTTTATGTATTTAAAAAATGTGTTTAAAGCTTATGCAGTTGATAAATAATTTACATTTAAAATTCAGCTGCCAGTCATTAATATTCAGAAATCAGGAAAATATATACTGTATTTTACATCTAATTACTGTATATATATCAAATACATATTCATGTAGTTTACTGTAAAAAAAAAATACATCAATTTGAAAATACAGTTATTTAGGCCTACTGTAATCAGAAAATTTTGTAAATTAAATTACAGAAACTGGCTGGCAACCCTGCTGCCAGTATTTTACTGTAAAATTTACAGGTATGTATTTTTTAACAGTGTTGCTATGTGGGATATAGCAGGCGAAAAACAGAATGTGACTAAAGAAGTATGTCTGAATTCACAGTACTCATAAAAGTGTAGGCAAAAAGTCCCCGGATGACCTTCTACTTCCGGTGAGATTCTGAAGTGTGTTTTTGATGGACACTTTACTGTCCCATGAGGGCACAGGAGAGGGTTTATGAATGGCAGTGAAGCGATGAAACTTCACATGATAATGACAACATGGCGAATGGAGTAGCCTACGTCCAGATTACATTCATACTAAATACGTCTCATTCACTACGCACACATACTCACAAATTTGTGCATGGGAACGATTTTAAGAAGAAATCATGATTCACTAAAAATTTTGTAGTAAAATTAATTAGAAATTTACGGAAAAATATAGGAAAAACGTCCTTGGGTTACGACTGTAACCCTTGTTCCCTGAGAAAGGGAACGAGAACTGCGTCGAATGACACTTTGGGGGAACGCCCCTCATCGTAGCGCCTCTGAAGTATGAATGAAACTAAGCCAATCCTGATTGGTGTTGCGTCATGACGTAATGTGTGACGGCATACGCGGAAGCTATAAAAGATGCCGGCACACATGAGATGTCAGCTTCTGCGATGAAGCAAGCGCTCCCAGGCAGGGGAAGGCGTGGCCAAGGGACGCAGTTCTCATTCCCTTTCTCTGGGAACAAGGGTTACAGTCGTAACCCGAGGACGTTCCCTTTCGAGGGAACTCGAACTGCGTCAAATGACACTTTGGGGGAACGAGTACCCACTATGCCACAACGCGCCCTGCCTGTCCTAGTGTGAAGCTGCTCACAGGCACACTAGGACGAGAGCACCAGGGTGCCAGGTGTTGACGGAATGTCCAGGCTATAAAACCTAATAAAGGTATGGGGGGTGGCCCATCCAGCTGCATCGCAGACCTCCTGGATAGGGGCCCCCAAGAGGAGGGCTCTAGAGGACGCCATGCCTCTGGTAGAGTAAGCCCTCACGGCCAAAGGTGAAGGCAAATTGCGCACCTGGTAGGCCATGGATATGGCTTGGACAATCCTGATGGTCTGTTTGGAAGCAGGAAGCCCCTTCTTGGGCGACCCGAAACACACCAGCAACTGGTCCGACTTCCGCCATGAGGAGGACTTCTGGATATAACATTTAAGAGCTCTGACAGGGCAGAGCAAATGAAGCCTCTCCTCATCCGCCGTCTCGTGAGGTGGAGGATGAAAGGCCTGCAGAACCACAGGGATGCAAGATGGCCTTAATGTTGCCTGGAGCAAACTCCAGGCACCCATTGGAAATAGAGAGCGCCTGGAGATCTCCTACCCTCCTCAGAGAAGTAATGGCCAACAAAAAGACCACCTTCAACGAAAGGTTCTTTGCCTCAGCCGACTCCAGCAGTTCGAAGGGGGCCTCGGCCAGCCCTTCGAGAACCACTCCCAGGTCCCATGTGGGAACCCTGGTACGAGCCGCAGGTCTCATCCTCCAAGCCCCACGGAGGAAATGTACGACCAACTGGTGCCTTCCCAGAGGCCCATCACTCAGAGGAGCGTGGAAAACCGCAATGGCAGCCACGTACACCTTGAGTGTGGACGGGGTAAGACCAGCGGAGAAGCGATCTTGGAGGAACTCCAGCACTGAAGCCACTGGGCAGTTAACTGGGTCCACCTCAGGCTCTTTACACCAAATGGTGAAGACATTCCACTTCAAGCCGTACAATTTCCTCGTGGAGGGAGCTCTAGCGCTGAGTATGGTCTCCACCACTCCTACTGACAGGCCGGCCTCCCGGTACTGTGCCCCCTCAGGAGCCAGACCCACAGTTTCCACAACTCCGGCCGAGGGTGAAATATTGAGCCCTCTGCCTGTGTCAGCAGGTCCCTCCTGATGGGAATCTCCCATGGAGGGCCGTCCAGGAGCGATATTATGTCAGAGAACTATACTCGGGCCGGCCACAACGGGGCTACCAGCAGTAGACTGATTCCGTTGCGACGGACCCTCTCCAGAACTCCCGGGAGCAGAGCGATCAGGGGAAATGCATACAGACGCAGCCTCGGCCACGTCTGCACCATGGCATCCAACCCCAGCGGGGCTGGATGTATGAGGAAGAACCACAGTGGACAGTGGGTCGTCTCTCGAGACGCGAATAGGTCCACTTCCACTGGGCCGAACCTCTGACATATTGACTCCACCACCTCGGGGTGGTGTCTCCATTCCCCAGGCCTCAGCCCCTGCCTCGACAGGATGTCTGCTCCCTGATTCTGAACCCCTGGGATGTATGTTGCTCTGAGAGACAACAGTTTCCCTTGGGACCACAGGAGGATCTGATGCGCCAGTCTGCAAAGAGGGCGAGACCTCAGACCCCCCTGATGGTTTATTTAGGCCACCACTGATATATTGTCTGACCTCACAAGGACATGATGACCTTTGAGGTCCGGCAGGAAGCTCCTCAGAGCTCGGGACACCGCCAACATTACCAAGCAATTTATGAATAAATGCTGAATAAATTATGGTCCTGCCATAGGCCTGTCATAAAGCGGCCGTCCGTGACCGCGCCCCAGCCCGTGAGGGAGGCGTCTGTCGAAATGGATCTCCGGCAACATGACGCTCCCAACACGGGGCCTTGGGACAGAAACCAAGCTTTCTTCCACATAGATAGGGAACGAAGGCATCTTGGCGTAACCCTGATCATGCGGAATGGGTTCCCCTTCGGGGAGAACCCCTTGGTTTTCAGCCACCACTGTAGGGCCCTCATGTGCAGCAGGCCAAATGGAATGATGTTGGATGCTGCTGCCATGAGTCCCAGTGCTCTCTGAAAGTGTTTGACAGTGATGGCTTGGCCTAGCTTTATCCCGGACACTGTGGCCAGGATGGACTCGATCCATGCAGGAGACAATTGTGCCTGCATCGTGACCGAGTCCCACACCACTCCCAGGAACGTGGTTCTCTGGGCTGGTGTCAACACGCACTTTTCCGTGTTGAGTCTCAACCCCAGGCTCTGGATGTGGGCGAGGATGACATCTCGATGCCGAACCGCCAGCTCTTGCGACTGGGCCAATATTAGCCAGTCGTCGATGTAGTTGAGCACCCTGATGCCCTGAAGCCTCAGAGGTGCTAGAGCTGCATCCATACATTTGGTAAATGTGCGAGGGGAGAGAGCTAGGCCAAACAGAAGAACCCGATATTGGTACGCTCCGAAAGCGAACCTCAGGAACTTCCTCTGAGATGGAAGGATGGATATGTGGGAGTATGCGTCCTTCAGATCTATCGTGACAAACCAATCCTCGGATTGAATTTGATTCACGATGGTGAGCATCTTGAACCTGAACCTCCTCAGAGACCGATTCAAGTGCCTGAGATCTATTATTGGATGCAACCCCCCATCCTTCTTGGGAACTATGAAGTAGCGGCTGTAAAACCCGGACTCCCTGTCTGGCGGAGGAATACGTTCTATAGCCTCCTTTACCAGCAGGGAGTTTACTTCTTGTTCCAATACCCGACCCTGCTTTGGGTCGATTACAGTCCAGACCACCCCGTTGAACTTTGGTGGGTGGAAACTGAACTGCAGTCTGTACCCCAAGGGAACCTCTCAAGACTGGCTTCGGGTATCGTTTGAGATTCGTTCTCGATCCCCTGAAGCGGCTCTCCGGCAGGGTTTGGTCGAAACGATTCTCGATGTGCGGACGCGAGCGCTACCTGGCCGCAAGCCTGTGGGGCAGACAGAGCAGCGTGCGTTCGCTGGAAACCGATGTGTCCCGAAGCGCACTTACGGCGGGATACAGACAACAATTTCCTGAGGGCTCCCCAGATGGGAGGCTCTTTCGGTTTCGTTCTTGACACCCTGAAGCGGATCTCCGGCAGGGTTAGACGCGAGATCCCAGTCACAGAATCTTTATTGCAAAGTAGACCCGTAATCTACACGCTGCCTCAGCAAACGCGAGATCTGAGCCACTAGATTCTGTATTGCAATGCAGACCTTTAATCTACGCGCTGCCTCGGCAAACGCGAGATCCCAGTCACAGAATCTTTATTGCTGAGTAGACCCGTAATCTACGCGCTGCCTCGGCAAACGCGGGATCCGAGCCACTAGATTCTATATTGCAATTATTAGGACAATTTTTATGGGACAAACAACACCAAATAGTACAGACAGTTTGACACAGAGCGCTTGCTGAAGAGCAAAAAGCTGACATCTCATGTGTGCCGGCGTCCTTTATAGCTTCCGCCTATGCCGTCACACATTACGTCATGACGCAACACCAATCAGGATTGGCTTAGTTTCATTCATACTTCAGAGGCGCTAAGCTGAGGGGCGTTCCCCCAAAGTGTCATTCGACGCAGTTCGAGTTCCCTCGAAAGGGAACTGAAATCACATACGCAAAAAGCATCTGTACGGCCTTAATCGTGTTAAGAAGTTATAGCTATTTCATCCTAACGCGACTATAATTACAGAATTAATTAATTAATTGTATGTGTTGCATTAATTGTATTATATAATCCATATAAAAAATTATATAATAAAATTAGGCTATTAAAATAATAACATTTAATTTAATCTAAAATACATTGCATCTTATACAGTTACAGAGTAGCCTAAGAAAAGCCGTGTTACCTTCAGCTGCGAAGTTACTCTGAATAACGCAGATACAGTACAGTACAGCTGGCTAATGAGAGGTCTGTAATCTAGATCTTTGTTAAAGGGATAGTTCACCCAAAAATGAAAATTCTGTCAGTATTTACTCGCCCTCATGTTGTTCCAACCCCGTAAGACCTTCGTTCATCTTCGGAACACGAATTAAGATATTTTTGATGAAATCTGAGAGCTGGATCACTCCTCCATAGGCTTCTAAGGGATTGACACTTGCCAGCCCCGAAAAGTTATTAAAGACATCGTTAAAATAGTCCAAGTGACTACAGTGGCTCAATCTTAAGTTTATCAAGCGACGAGAATACTTTTTGTGTGCAAAAACAAACAATAATAACGATTTTATTTCAACTATTCATTTCCTTCTCGGTGGGCCTCTAGTCAGTTAACGTAGTGTGATTGCGTAGAGCTACGTCACACGTAGGCTCACTATGCCGACGCTGGTCATGTGTTTGATGCGTGTGACGTACAACAACAGAAGCGCTGCGCTGTTACACTAGTGAACTGACTCGAGGCCCCAAATTAATAGTTGAAATAAATTCATTATTTTTGTTTGTTTTGCGCACAAAAAGTATTCTCATCGTTTGATAAACTTAAGATTGAGCCACTGTAGTCACTTGGACTATTTTAACGATGTCTTTAATAACTTTTTGGGGGCTGGCAAGTGTCAATCCCTTAGAAGCCTATGGAGGAGTGATCCAGCTCTCAGATTTAGTCAAAAATATCTTAATTCGTGTTTCGAAGATGAACGAAGTCTTACGGGGTTGGAACAACATGAGGGTGAGTAATTACTGACAGAATTTTCATTTTTGGGTGAACTATCTCTTTAACGAAATTTATTGTGTTTGAAATGATGATAATAGCACAGTTGCCATTGCTCGAGGATCGAGCGCGGCAAACAGCGGCAAGTTTGACGAGATTGACGAAAGGCTGTAAGGGAATTGTGCGGAAAGCCCTTTATATGGAGATGGTTTGGGCGTGTTTTATGCAAATGACTAACCTTATGCACACGGCCGCTTCTTTACAATACTCCAAAGATACTTACGTCAGAACGATGTTAAAGGGATAGTTCACCCAAAAATTTTAATTAGCCCATGATTTACTCACCCTCAAGCCATCCTAGGTGTATATGACTTTCTTCTTTCAGACGAATACAATCGGAGTTATATTAAAAAATGTCCTGGCTCTTTAAAGCTGTTTAAAACTTTATCGACTAAAATAACTAGCTTCCGGCAGACGGCCGTACACACCGATTTACAGCAAAAGAGTAACACTTGAACTTGATGCACAACGTAATGACGAAAACGGTTGGCCAGCCCTGTTTGTTTTAACCGCGAGAGGCATCAAAGCTTACGCTACTCCTACATCATACATTGTCAAGTGTTACTCTTTTGGCGTAAGTCCACTTGCGTAGGCCATCTGCCAAAAGCTAGTTATTTTAGTCGATGCATGCATGCATGACTAAAGGTCAGAATGGATTTTTTTTAACATCAGAGATGCTGATTACCTCCTACTGTGGACTACTTTTCCAAATACCCTGATATTTCTAAGTTAAATGATATGACAAGTAAACAAATCGTTAAAATCAATGTTCGCCAGACACAGAGTCCCAGACAGCAACACAGTGTTGGCCCAGATTCAGCCCACATCTGGGCCGGATCTGGGCCGACACATGTTGCTGTCTGGGGTGCCAGATGAACTCTTTTTCAGATAATGGTAACTTGTAAGTGCTGAAATATAAGCGTTTGCAGCAGGCTGGGAGTTCACATACTCTCAAGTCCTGGATTTGCACAATCAAACGGTCAGGCAGAAAGAGAGAGCAGTGCAAGCAATAAAAAATCTGCTGAAAAAATCACAAAACAGTAACAGAGGTCTCCTGGAGTATAGAAACACGCCATTGGATGGAATAGGCCTTTCCTCTGACGTTACAGTTACTCGTCATGACTGAAATCAAAGATTCCAGTGTCAAAGAAACTGCTGATGCTCAAGGTTTTCAGACAGGTGTGTAATCAACTGAGAAACAGACAGGTCAAACGAAAGCAGTACTTTCATCTTGAGACGAGAGCTACAGAAGAAAGGTGAAAGAATTATACAGGATATCAAATGGCAACCTGCAGTGATTCTTGATAAACTTGAACAACCAAGGTCTTACCTTGTTTAAACACCAGACAGTCGCATCTTTAGAAGGAACAGACAAGACTTGCTTAAAACGAAGGAAATGGTGTGTCCTTTGTTATGTTACGTCAATGAGAGACACATACACAAATAGCCCATTTCCTCAACGTAACACCTTCAACTCAAACTGAAGCTGTTGAAGACTCACCTGTTGTTTCACAAGATTCAGAGCAGGAAAACAATGTGGACATTAATGCCAGTGCAAGTTGTTCAGCTTCTGTGAATGCCAAGAATTTACCAGTGAGAAATGATTTCACACAATGAGTAATGAGAGACTGTCAAGATTTGGGATCAGAGTGCCCGGTATACTGGGATTAATACATTGACTGTATAGTCCTACGTCCTAAAGAGCAGCATTAGTTTCTTGTTATGTACAAATAATGATGTGCTTATTTTCTAGTAATGTTTGTTTAAAAAAAGAGAGAGAGGGAAATCTCTCATATATGACGTGTAGGCTATATGTTGTATTGTAATAATGGATTGAACACTGTGAGGCGCTATTGCATCACAACATTAATAATGACAGGGAATTTGCTGAATATTGATTTTTTGGCATTTAAATTATATATATATATATATATATATATATATATATATATATATATATATATATATATATATATATATATATATATATATATATATATAAGGCTATATATAGGCTATATATGGGAAATATTTCCACCTCTGATAGCTATAGAATATGAGAATAAACAACATTCATAATGTGAAAGGTCTGACTGCAAACAAAATGTTATCAAGATTCATCACTTTTCACAAGATATGCTTCTCTTGCAGACATCATTTTTAATGTGCTCCCTGTTTAAAACATAAATAAAACATAAAATAATATACATTATTTAAATGTACTAAAAATTAATTAAAACTAGACTTTATAGTGATACGTGTTAAGAATTTATCAAAATTATTTTAAAGGGAAATAATGCACTAGGACACCAAATATCAAACACAATGCAGATCAAACACTACTTAATCTTGCGATCAAATCAAATTATTCGGATATGTTTGTAAGTGTTTGGGTCATTCCCATAACTGCCCCTGCTTATTACTTTCTAATTGACCAATCAGAGAGCGTTAACGTACCAGACAGCCAATCAGAGGACAGCTATGAGTTTCGTTGCCATTGCCAAGTGAAGGAAGAGGCAGTGAATCCGAGTGGCGTCGCGGCGTGTTTGTAATGCGGAAAGTTTCCAGCAGAAGTCCTCCGATATTTACAATGACATGACAGTCAAAACAGCTTTTAAGGTAAGTATTTTATCACATATTCAAAATGTGCTTTCTTTCGTGAAAGAAATGACCCGTCTATGTATCCGAAAGGCGAATCAGTGCATATAAACAAAACACAGTTTCCGCGTCAACTCAACAAACCACCAACAATAACAAACGTATAAAGTCACTATCACATATGAAATTCGATATTATACAACTAAGTTAAATAATGTACATTTGGAGATGGTACTATGGCCATACCTTGTTTTTAAACATATACTTTTGTAGTACTAGTACCACAGTATGATTACGTACTATACACTGACGTTATATGAATATGTACATTCAGTAAGTAACGTTACCATGGTAAATCTCAGAGTATCTCTCTCAATACGTCTTTAAAGTGCAAATAAACCGGAATCATTTATATTTAATGCTTAAACACCTAATAAATATGTAAAACCACATCTTTTTTAAATGTTTTGTTAAGTTTAGTGATATTAATGTGGCTTAACTTTTCCTTTGACACATTTGTAGGATTCCTTCAGTCACATGATGTGTGTCACGTGTCTCAGTGTTTCCCTGAGAAAGTCCTGAACAGAGTTTTGTAAATTACTTTTGTTCTCTCTCTGTAACACAGCATCACTCGTACCCGTGACCTCCGTCCCTCCTCTGATTGGACGGCTGGGATTCAGATTCTCTGGACGTCATGGCAACAGGCTCATGGATGTGAGTGATGGAGCCCGCAGATGATCTGGCGTCCTTCGAGGTGGTCCACCTGTCGAACCCGGGCCTGCTGGATCTCAGCGCTGACGTCGACGGACACGTCCCGCAGTCCAAGGAGAAGACCAAACTCAAAACCAAACTCGTTTCTGCCTGGAATAACGTCAGATATGGAGGTGTGTGGAGAAGTGCAGATGTTTGGTGAAGACCATTTTTATATAATTCTGTTTTTTTATGGCCAGTGTTTGTCCAGCATTTTTATTTCATTGAATTTAAACTTATTTGATCTGTAGGTTGTTGGTTAAATAATTGACATAAATGACTGACACAAACACTATACCAACGTTTTTAATAATGCCTTTTTAAAAACATTATCTTATTAAACTATCTAGCTGAAGATTATTCTCGGCTTCTCAGATGGGCGGTATGTTTTAGTAAAAAGGATTTCACTAGTTTCATGTCTTATAATGTAGGTAAGATATTTCATTTGATTGAATTAGCCTTTTTTGTTACAAAAAATGCATTAATTTCAAATTGCAGTAGATTAATGTCTATGTTTTTTATGAGGCATTTTTTTTACTCTTTGTTGGCCTTATTAAATGTAATATCATTTTGTGTTTTTCACGGTAAATATATTATTATTGTTACTTTTAGCATATACACTATTAGTCAAAAGTTTGGAGTCGGTAATGTTTTGAAAGAAGTCTCTTCTCCCCAAAGCTGCATTTATTTGATCAGAAATACAGTAAGAAAACAGTGACATATTATTACAATTTAAAATAACTGTTTTCTATGTGAATATATGTTAAAATATAATTTATTCCTTTGATCAAAACTGAATTTCCAGCATCATTACTCCAGTCTTCAGTGTCACATGATCCTTCAGAAATCATTCTAATATGATGATCTGACGATCAAGAAACATTTCTGATTATTATCAGTGTTAAAAACAGTTGTGCTGAATAATACTTTTGTGGAAACCGTGATACATTTTGTTTTTCATGTCTTTACTGTACTTTAATGTGATACATTTTTTTTCCAGGATTCTTTGATTTATAAATTTCAAAAGAACAGCATTTATTTAAAATAGAAATATTTTGGAACATTATAAATATCTTTACTGTCACTTTTAATCAATTTAATGTGTCCTTGCTGAATAGAAGTATTAATCTTACTGACCCCAAACTTTTGGATGGTAATGTATGTTTTTTATATCAAAAGACAGCTGATGGGTTTCTAGTTGTTTAATAGTTTTGACCTTTATCTTCCTCTCTCACTAAATGACCCATTTCAGTTAACCCAGATATTAAAGTTGAGCTGTACCGCAGATGTCATCTTCACACACACACACACATCTGTGTTTCTGTGCAGGCTGGTCTCTGAAGGGCAAGCCGCGTTTGAGTAAGAGCCGTCCCGTGTGTCTGCTGGGACAGTCCTATCAGCTGAGCTACTCTGGTGAGCGGAGAGCACTGTGATGATGCACCGTTGCTCTGAGTGGCGCAGGCTTTGACTGTGTGTGTGTTCCTCTCAGGAGAGCGAGAGTGTTTCCGGCGGGCGTTCTCCTCGCTGCTGTGGATGACCTACAGGAGAGGTTTCCCGCCTCTGGACGGCTCGGCCCTGGGCTCTGACGCGGGATGGGGCTGCATGCTACGCAGCGCACAGATGCTGTTAGCTCAGGGACTGATCCTGCACATGATGCCTGCGGGTACACACTAAAAACCTTGACCGTATCACGCATTCGGACACTTCTGACCCGGAACAAATGTTAAAGAAATTCTTAAAAATGCACAGTTTTTATGATGGGAACCTAACTTAGAAAATGTGTCAATTAATACTATGAAAATACACATCATTTAATTTTTTTAAGAGATATAATCATATAAAAATATATATAGCTATATTTGCATTCAGGCCATCGTTGATCTGGATATCAGTTGTGGCTTTATCCATGATATCTTGGGGGATTTTTTTTTTTTTTTTTTTGCGAGTAAAGCCTGGTTCACACGGGACGATTTTAAAATTGTCGGCCGATTTTCCAAACCTGAGAGACCCCACACACGGCGATTAAAAAAATCACGGGTCTAACAGTTTTGGTCGTACAGTGTGTGGTGCACAGCCACACGGCAAAATCAACACATCACACACGAACCGATCTGACTCCCGAGCATTCCCAGGTCAGACGGAAAATCTTGCAAAATCCCTCGAGACCAAACGTGACTTCAGAGTAAACAATCATGGCGGACGAAGAGGATGCAATGGCGATAGTTTGTAGTTTGTTTTTAACCGAAAAATAACGTTATCAAAAGAAAAGGCGATGGTCAAAGAAGTGGAGACAACGCGAGCATGGACGGCTGTTTTGATTTAGTTTCCCGGTGCTTCCTCTGCGCCTCGTCACCTCGCCTTCTGATTGGCTACACGCCACAGTCCACAGGCTGCGTGCTCGTTTGTCCCCGGGGAGCACCACACACCAGGAGAAATCGGGCCAAAAAAATCCAACATGTTGGATATCCCCGATTTGAGATCGGAGCGGTCCCGACGTCCTTCCGAGCAGACGAGAGCACTCTTAACACACCACACACGGCAGGAATATCTGATCAGATTATTTTACCATAATCGGAGCATACTTAAGATTGTCGGAAGGGGTAAATCGGGGCTAAAATCAGCCTAATTATCCTGCCGTGTGAACCAGGCTTTCGATTTGTCTCATATTTTTATAAAATTCATTGAGCCTCTTTTTTGTGGGTTTTAAGTTAGATTTGTCTTAAAAATACTGTTAAAACAACAACCCTTAACGCTCGTTTTCAAAACTGTGCAACTCACCAAGTGGTTAGTGGTGTTTGTTGATGTTCCAAAACAAGTCGCGTAGCGAAATAGTTTCTGTCGTGTTTTATTTGGCATTTTGTAAAATTGCACTGATTTCTGTTGAAGGACTCATTGCTCGTTGATATTACTGCGCTACCGCCATCAAGTGGTCGGGAGTGTGCTAACGCTTCAGACTCAAATATCGAGCGGAAGTTTATACACGGTTGTGAGGTGTCTGAAAAAATAGTTCCACTATAGCAAATAACACGTATTGAAATCATACATTGCGCAGATATATTTGTTTTTAATCATCAACGAACACCACTAACCACTCGGTGAGTTGCACAGTTTTGAAAACGAACGTTAAGGGTTGTTTTAATGACATGTTTGTGCATACAGCCACTCTGAAGCGGTCATAGGCGATTCTAAAAGAGTCAAAAAGTCGAGACAGGACCCATCGTCAAACTTTCTGTCCACCACTCTAGTTCATCCAAAACAAACCTCAAAGTGTTAAATACTGGAATTATCCTTTAAAGTCCAGAAGTAGTCAATAATTGTAGCCCTTAAAACTCATCTTTAATCACCAAAATGACATATTTAAAAGTTTTTTCCTTGAAAAAAAAAATGTATTCATGCCTTAAAATGGCTTGAATGTAACTCTACACTCTACACCCCACCCACCCCACCAGTACATCAGGTATATGAAACGTAAAGCATTTCAAATATTAGTGTCTCCTGCACTGTGTGTGTGCTGTGCATATAAACATGCGGTTCCCCTGGTGTGTGTGTGTGTGTGTGTGTGTGTGTGTGTGTGTGTGTGTGTGTGTGTGTGTGTGTGTGTGTGTGCGCTCTGCTCAGGCTGGACGTGGCCTGCGACGCATCACCAGACTAAAGATGACCTGCAGGTGCTGGACTCTCACACACAGGCCTCGGGTAAACCCCGCCGGCTCAGCCTGGGCACTGCGCTGGACTGTGAGTCTCAGGAGGAGAGGACTCACCGCAGGCTGGTGTGCTGGTTCGGGGATCACCCCCCCGCCCCCTTCGGCCTGCACCGGCTGGTGGAGCTGGGCCGGACCTCTGGGAAACGGGCCGGCGACTGGTACGGGCCCGCCATTGCCGCGCACATACTGCAGTAAGTACTGAGTCTTGCTTTAATATCATCGATATACTATTACAGGTTTTATTCTTATTTGAATTTGTTTTTATTTCTTTTTTATTTTAAAGTTTTATTAATTTTTGCACACTCACTCACTCACACACATTTACACACAATTTTTGTAATTTCTATTAGTTTTTTTATGTCAATAGTTTTTTATTAATTTTTATTTTAGTTTTAGTTATTTTAGTACAGCAAGTTAAACTAAATAAAAATGAGAAACTTGATGTTTTTATCTTATGTGTTATTTTATTTCAGATAAAGATCATTTTATTTCAGTGAGTGATTCTTGAACTGACAGTCTTGTTTTAATATTATTGATATACTATTAGTTTAATTAATATTTTGAATTCATTTTTTTATATATATTTTCTTTTTTCTCTTCAAGTTTTATTAATTTTGTGGGGAGTTTTTTGTCATTTATATTAGTTTTTATATATATATTATGTCAATAGTTTTTTATTAATTTATTCCAGTTTTAGTTAGACCAAAAAAACAAGAGAAATGTTGCCTTGGCAACTTGATGAAATTAAATGTTGTTATTTTGTTATCTTTTCACTTCAATATAATTTCATTTTATTTTTATTTTTGAGTCTTGAACTGACACTGCTTATTTGAGCTGCTAGTCTTGTTTTAATATCATTTATATACTATTATAGCTTTTATTAATATTTTGAATTTATTATTATTTTCATATAATCTGTTTTCATTTTTAGTTTAGTTAAAGTTATATTTAGGACCCGAGCACGATGGTGTGAGAACCCTCTTGGAATTGCTCCGTTTATTAGCTGTGTTTTTTGTCATTTTTTTTTTTTTTTATTATTATTATTATTATTATTATTATTTTAGTTATTTTAGTACAGCAAGTTAAACTAAATAAAAATGAGAAATTTGATGTTTTTATCTGGGTTTTTTCAGTGAGTGAGTCTTGAACCGACAAAGTCTTGCTTTAATGTCATTGATATACAATTACAGTTTTTATTAATATTTTGAATTCGTTTTTATTTATACATTTTCTGTTTTCTTTTTTATTTTAAAGTTTTATTAATTTTGTGTCATTTATATTAGTTTTTTTTTTTTAAATATGCCAAAAGTTTGTTATAGATTTATTTCAGTTTCAGTTATTTTAGTACAGCGAGTTAATCTAAAAACTGAGAAATGTTGCCTGTGTGACTTAGAAATGAAATGTTATTTTGTTATTTTTCAGTTAAAGATCATTTTGTTTCAGGTAATAAAAATGTTTTTTTATGGTTATAGTTTTAGTTTTAACCACTGTTTATACTAATTATTACATGCCATTAATAATTGGATATTCGTGTCTATTATATGGAAGCCATTTCTGCCACAAAAGAAAAAAAATCTTTTCTCATTTGTAATTATGAAATATGATATGTTAAGTCATAATGCGTTAATTTTCTCTTTTATGTAATGTCTATGTAATGTATTTCTGTCATTATGACTGACTATTATGACTCATTCAAACTATGATCATATCGCTGCTATTTAAATTTTATTTGAGTTACATTTATTTTACTATGGTAAAATCTGCTTTGCTTAGTGCCTAACATCTCCGTATAAAGAAGAGTAGAATCACTGTAACGCACGGCCTCTCTCAATAATGTTTTTATATAGAAATATACAAGAGAAACAACAGATGTGTTAATGTCCATGTAAAAGTGTGTGTTGGTGTGTTCAGGAAGGCCGTGTCGGCGTCGGAGCTGTCGAATCTGGCGGTGTACGTGGCGCAGGACTGCACAGGTCAGTGAATCTGTGCTCAGTGTTAGCAGTGCGACTCGAGTGTGTGCTCATGCTGTCTTCTCATTTTCTCACACACACACACACACACAGTAATCACACTGACAGCATCTCAGACCTGTTTGTAAATTGTTTTGTGATATAACATTCATGACTTTGACGGAGGCTCTCCATTTTACACATCAATATTCAGTTGTTCATGATTTACTGGATATGAATTACGGATAATGTTTTTTAACAATATTTTTAAATATTTCAAGCTTGGCATAACTAGGAAAATGTATATTAATTACAAAATTCTTTATACTTTTCATGACATTTTTCAAAGAAACTTAGAACTGTTGAGGAGAGGAATTAAAATATATTTATTTTTATTTGTTTTAGCCTATTTTAATGCTTGGTTTCTCTTATCTTCATCTTAAGGCTTACAGGGAAAAAAAGGGTGTAGGATTTACTTTTCACAATTTCTCAAATTATCAATAATAGAAATGACAGTAGCACATGAGTTTAAACTGAAATACCGTAAGTAAAATAACTGAACTAGTATTTTCTTGTAAAACACTAATGTGTTTTATTCACAATAATATTTCAAAAAAATATTTTTTTACAATGTTGAGAACCACTGCTGTCCATAGATATTTATATGAAATAAAATTAACTCTGGGTGAAAGTAGTAGTTAATATCTTCTCCTAAAGGAATATTCAGTTTCATAACATCCCAACAGATTTAATGGATCATAATTTTAGCATCAAACGGCCGAGCAGAACTTCTCTCTGATCACAAGGGAAAACAAAGCAGCACAAAAACATCAAATTAATATTTTTTTAATTAAACTTTTTTGTCACCGAACCCCTTTTACCAATAATATTTAATTGAAGAGATTTAAAGTTAATATTTGTATAATTTTGCTACACGTCCGCACATTCACTGTTCTATCGGTGATGTCGGTTAATGGTCACATGACATGCAGATTAATAAATGTTAATTTTTTTTTTAGGGAATGCTTTGTTTGATAACTTTTATTTTATCATATTTTTTTTATTAAAATTTTACATGACTTAATCGTGATCCCCTGTTTGGAAAACCCAAATATATTTACATTA
>JAPDVR010000003.1:51045314-51082814 GCA_026230005.1 Gila orcuttii
TCCTCTGGCTGTGTGTGTTAGAGGTTGCTGGAGCTGCACTGCTGTGTGGGGATCATCACACACAAACACACACACACACACACACACAGTGATCGCTGTGATGCTCTGACCTCATGTTATCTCCTCTGGCTGTGTGTGTTAGAGGTTGCTGGAGCTGCACTGCTGTGTGGGGATCATCACACACACACACACAGTGATCGCTGTGATGCTCTGACCTCATGTTATCTTCTCTGGCTGTGTGTGTTAGAGGTTGCTGGAGCTGCACTGCTGTGTGGGGATCATCACACACACACACACACAGTGATCGCTGTGATGCTCTGACCTCATGTTATCTTCTCTGGCTGTGTGTGTTAGAGGTTGCTGGAGCTGCACTGCTGTGTGGGGATCATCGGAGGGAAGCCCAAACACTCCCTGTTTTTCGTGGGATTCCAGGGTGAGTCATGTGACGCGCGTGTGACGCGTGAGTCTGTGTGAATCGCTCATTGTCATCTGTGTGTGGGGTTTTCTGTGTCTCATGCAGATGATCAGCTGATATATTTGGATCCTCATTACTGTCAGACTGCTGTGGACGTCAAACAAGACAACTTCCCTTTAGAGGTGAGCGGATATTTAAAGGAGAGTTCAGATAATAAAAATTAATGTTGTTGCTCTCACAATGTCCTCAAAATATTCTTATGGTGTTTTTTGTACTACGGGGTTATTATAGTTAAAACATTTCTGTTGATTGAAATCAGGGTCATTTTAGTATCATTGATGATATACAGTCAAAACAAAATGTATTTCAGACACCTTCAACATTTCTCACATTATCACAGTTTATTCACTGTAGTTTAGAAAATGGTAATGAAATATGACAAGAACTCAAGAGTTATTAAATGAGTTGATATTTCATTGGTTTTGTCCATCCTTCTGTTAGACTGTCTCACACATGAATTATGTTGAATATCTGTCAGCTGATAAATTTAACTACAAAAAATTACATAATACCAGTTTAGCTCAACCAATGACCAAGCGATGCTTCATTTAGTTCAGTCTGTGCTGTAAAAAGGTGCATTAGCAATTAAAGAAAAAACACTTCAGCAAAACATGTTCAGGTCAAAGTGTCTGAATCATTTTTGGTCCCAAATGTTTATAAATTGTACTGGTAGTCACTGTATGAGGCATTTCTGGGTATAATATGTCACAGTTTACTTTATTTTGCTATCCTCACTTACATAAATGAACTATAGTGTCCTGAACACACTAGTAAAAAAATATATCTGGTGTCTGAATAAATTTTGGTTTGACAGTGTATATATATATATATATATATATATATATATATATATATATATATATATATATATATATATATATAGAATACTTCCTGATTGTAACATTGAAACAAGCATTTTCTGTGAAGTTGCTTTGAAACTATCTTATTATAAAGACAGAGTACAAGTAAACTTGAATTGAATCCAGTTATAATCCAGAATTGAATCCAATATATTAATGCCTGTGTTTTTTGTCTGTGTGTGTTTGTCTGTGTGTTTGTCTATGTGTGTGTGCAGTCGTTCCACTGTAAGTCCGTCAGGAAGATGTCGTTCAGCCGCATGGACCCGAGCTGCACGGTGGGCTTCTACGCCCGGAGCAGGGATGATCTCCTGACTCTGTGCTCAGACGTCACGACGGTGAGACACTCACACTCACACACACACACACACACACACACACACACACACACACACACTCTCACACGCTCACGCTGCAGAACTGAAGCATATCGGCCGTTCATTTTATACGCCTACGACCAAAAAAACCCCAGATCATAGAAAACACACCGATAATAAAATTATTATTAATGTTATAATTAAGTATAGATTTTTTTCAAAGTACAATGTGTTATTAGTAGTGATGCACCGATGTGAAAATTGTGGCCGATACCGATAACCGATATTAATATTGCTGTTTATGGCCGATACGATATTTACCGATGTCGATATCTCTGTATAGAAAACACATTTTTATAATCAAATAAAGAGCTATTTTCCAAAACACTTTTTTTTTTTTACTTTTGTAATTTATTTTCAGAAATGACTGATATTGGGCACCTTTACCTGTGTGCAAAATATGTCATCAGATTTTCAGAAGAAAAAATAAATATTTATATAAAAATACATTTTTATAAAGGATACAAGTGTGTCCTGAATTCACACTATGAATAAGCCAACCCTGAGTATTCTCAATAAACATCTAACTCACTTGAGACCAAGTCACTGTATTCTGTGAACATTGTACAACAGTTCAAAACTTGAAAGTACAGTACTACTGTCCTACTAAGGCAAAAGACCTTAACTTCTATTTTATAGCACAATGTTATGATAACACTTAAAATGTAATCAATATTAACCCTATTAGACTCACTGTGATAAAAAATGGCTTCACATGTATAAACACGAAGTTGAAGTAGTGAGAATAGTTGGAATTGCCTGTATGAACAAAATGACGGAGTATGTTTTTGTTTCCACTGTTCGATCGTGCCCGCGCCTCTCTCTCTCTCTCACGCGCGCGCCACACACACACACTACATATTCCAGCATTGCAATCTTGACGTCGCAGACAGTTCATAATAGTCACAGAGCTTCGGAGCTAAGGCAGGGCAACAGATTAGGTGTCCCCAAAGAACTGTAACGTTATCTAACAGTTAGTAGTTCCGCATTGTAATGGATTTGCTTTCTCGTCGGTTGTTTGACATGGATTTTAACCAGGGTTCAACAAAAGGTAGGCTTTAAATTACTACATTCCCGCTGCTGGTGTATAATGGGTGTGTCGTGACGTTGCGGCTCCAACTGACCAACTCGCGTAGTTTTCAGTCAGTGGACTGTCATTGACAGGCGAGAGCTAGCATTTTATTTCAGTTGTAGCCTACATGTAGCCTTACGGGCTGTGAATTAAGATTTCTTACAAGCCTGCTCTAATGCAGCGCTTGTTACTAGATAAGTTGTTGATTATGGCTCGAAACGTGTTTGTGTCTAGTTTGTGAAGTAGCATCGCTAGCTAAAGGCTACCACTAGCTATTACTGGATTTTAAAGATTATCTTTTTTATACACCCGTGTCGTGTGTCATTCTTACCTTGATCATTTTCATCATCATTTTCCCCCGAGAGTATGCCATTATTCTGTAATCTAACAAAAGCAATCACTGTGAAACATGTAACTTACATGTGTGCTGAGGTGATTTAATTGCTACATCATAACCCCATAACTCCAGCGCGACAATACTTTGATGGTCGGTCAGAACAAGGCAGAGTGCCGTAACTTGTGCCTCCAGCACCTGCTTCAGCACATTATGTGTGTAATGTATGCGCTCGTGCAAAAACAAACATCCCCCCCCACATAAGCATACACACACGTCAAATACACAGGAATGATTATCGGCCTGTTCACATCGGCCCTATTTTGACATCGGAACCATACCGATGTGGAAAAAATTTACCATATCCGCCGATATTATATCGACGGCCGATATATCGTGCATCACTAGTTATTAGTAATATTTCTTTGATTTAATTTTTATAATTAAAAAAAAATCCGTAAATCCGTTATTACTTTTATTAGTAAATTAATTGTTGTTGTTGTTGTTATTATTAATGGGTTTTAAAAAAAAAAGGAAACCAAGAGGATAATTTTTTTTTAATTTAAAAACAGCATAAGGCTCTTGTTCTATGGTTTGTTTACAAGTGAAATTAAGTAATAAATACTTAAAAATATTTTACTTTGTTCTGTAAATCAAAATTATTATTAAATACAGATTTTTTTATTTTACTGTACAATAGCATTATTACAATAAAGATTTATTTATTGATGTATAAATCTAATTCTGATCAAATAAATATTAAGTTTATTAACAAAATAATAATATTTAAAATAATATTTATTGTTATTACTTAGTCAAATTTTTCACCCCTGACTTTGTCCTCCTTTTCCCTGTCCTGGCCAGGCTCTGAGCTCCTCCGAGGAGAAGTACCCCATCTTCACGTTTGTGGAGGGTCATAATGAGAACGCCTGCGCCTCAGACTCGGTGCCTCACATAAACCCCACAGGCAGACTGGGCCGAGTCAAAAAGAAGAGCAACGTGGATGATTTTGTGCTCCTGTGACACCCAGCCTCCACTTCCTGTTTGTTACTCGAGTACTTCCTGCAGTTTGTGTCATGTGACGGGCTGCCACACTCGCTGTCAAGGAGAGTGTCCAAAACAGATGGCCAGTCATTAGCAGGGTTTTTCCAAACTCCTGCTGTTGTTTTCTGTCCTTCTGTAGCTGTCGTGTGCAAACGCACCACACAGGAGGATGTGACGTGCGTTCGGTGAACAGGTGGCTGAGCAGATTAACACGAATGATGCTAATGACAGCAGACAGTGAGTGAGGCTCTCGGAGAGACGTTACTCTGTGACAGGCAAACATGGGATTTAAACACTGTGATTTAGTCTCCTTTTATGTATGTTTCTGTATAGAGACTTACATTCACCAAGTCATATTAACTTCTCTGGTAAAGCACTGAACAACTACTACTGACACCATGAATTTACATTCATAATACATGTTTTTGTTTTTCTGAACAAGCTTTTTATTTAAAAATAAATAAATAAAATATTGAATAGTGGTTTGGGCAACCCAGTTCTAGCTTTATTCTATTCTTAAAAGAGAAAAAGGTTTTCATAATTTTTCAACCAAATGTAAAAAAATATGTGCCTTGTCACTTTTCATCTGAAGTCACAACTCCTCCCCTCCAACTACCTGTCCAATAGAAAATGGCCTTTCCTTATACATTTGAATCATTCATGTTAGAATTTTTCAATATCCGATGTTCAGATCTGATATTGCAGCATTTCGCCAACAGTTCTTGTTTACGTAAGAAAAAAAAAAACATTCAGTTTAGGGCAATGATGTCCCGATCTATACCCTTATATACGACACTATTTGAGGGAACAACCATTTGTAGTGATGTCTGAAACTATAGTGGACATTATCAATTGCACTCATTCATTACCACAATACATCGCAATGACGAGTGTACAACTGATGTACGCTCAACGGCTATAATACCCATAATGCACTGTGAGAGTCGAATGAATTCCCGTGTCTGACCAGAAGATGGCGCCGACAACTGAATCGTCCATTCATTTTCCAAACCGCTGGTCCAACATGGGTACAGTGTAACATCACACAGGTGTAACTTACTTTTTAGTTGATTATTAGATTTTTTAATTAAGGTTCATACATGCTTGTTTCCATGACAGAGTCCAAGATAAATCTTTTCATTACTACTGGAGCTTCTGAGTTTCAAATGATTATTAAACAGCACAAATTATGCAAAAGCGGTGCACTCAGTTTCTGAATTCACTCGTTTTTATTCCCTCCTTCAAATGGACTATATTAGTGGAGTAATGTAGGGAATAGTGAATGAAGGTTTTTGACCATCTGATGCATATTGTATGTATTTTGCATAACAAAAACCGCATTTATTTGACTGAAATTCCAGAATCATCATCAAGCTGACTATCCTTGTGCTGTGACTGTAGTGCAGGCAATGTTTATATGGTTGCCAATGAATGGGACACTTTCTATTCAAAATCCATTTGATTCTAATTAAATGTCTTCAAAAATTTTTGGCTTTAATAAAATTTTCCCAAGAAATATGCATGAATAAATCTGCCGTCCCCAGATGATTCCTCTTCTTTCTGACAATAAGCAGTTGAATGCAACAAACTTGTAATTGTGACTTCAGAAGTGGGAAGTATGACATTTCCGATCGCATGTGAAGGCAGATCCTCCAGGAGCAGGACTGAACACCTCTGGATTACAGCAAGGCTGGATGTGTGGAAATATCAAGAAGGGACGCACGATTGGTATCCGCCGACATATGTCCATTTTTAATGTTATCGGCCTGATAAAAAAAAAGTTGACAGATATATTTAAGCTGATAAATAATGGATTATTTCCTTCAGCTGAGACACTTCAGATGCACACTGTTCAATATGAGGGATCTGAGTTGCTTGAAATATGACTGGAATCACTTAAAAAAAGGAAAATACGGTTCAGTGCAGCGCAAGTCTGTCATATCGGCTACATAAAATAATGAGAACATAATTGTGTGTTTGGGACATGGTTTTTAATGGTGAGACTTTTGTTTTTGTAATCAAGCTCTCTAAAATTACATAAATATATTGGCTTACAAATATAAAGAATAATCGGATATCGGTATCAGCCAAAATGTTCATATTGGTGCTTCCCTAATACCAAGAGTCTCTTATCCTAGTGCATCCATCAGTTGAACATGTGCAAGTCTTTGATGTAGATGTTTAATCCAGGACTGGTGTTCAGATGGTGCAATCTTTCCATCTTGGTTTACCTCCACCAGACCTGGGGCCCGTACCATGATGATAGTTAACAAACTCAGGGTTACAGGGTTACAAACCAATCCAGTCAGGCGTTGTTGGTACCATGACGCTGATGATCAACTTTCTCTGTTGACTATGGCGGTGAACTCTGCTAAAAGCCAAACCACTTTCATGGTACCTATAAAAAACCTGGTTTGGCGCAAACTAAACTGAAACATACCTGGATAGCCACCTAAACCGGCCCACTGGTCTGCGAAGAGTCGCTGCTGGAGGTGGTGAGACTTTTGTTTTTGTAATCAGGCTCTCAAAATTGTTTGGGATTTTTCCAAGATTTTGGATTTATCTGCCAATATATTGGTTATCGGCATTCAAATATAAAGAATTATCGGTTATCATTATCTGCCAAAATTGTCATATATCAGTGCATATCTAATACCAAGAGTCTCTTATCCTAGTGCATCCATCAGTTGAACATGTGCAAGTCTTTGATGTAGATGTTTAATCCAGGACTGGTGTTCAGATGGTGCATCTTGGTTCACCTCCACTAGACTTTGTCTGCGAAGAGTCACTTCTGAAGCACCCAAAACAAGACCATTTGAGGGTTCAGTCGGTCGGAGCGGCTCTCATATCTCTCCCGTACTGCTTGAAGTACAAGTGCGAGTGATACTGAAGCTCAGGCAGCATCATCCGCACGCAGAACCCCTGATCCTGCAGCGAGAGGTTCCCCCGCACCTCGAACCCCACGATGGTGACAGACTCCATCTGTCGCGGGCGCAACAGATCCTCGAGCTCCGCCGGGGGAACCGACTCCCTGGAGACGCATCTCCGCCGAATCCTCTCCGTAGATTCCCTGAGTTTCTCCGCCTCGGCTTTCAACCTGTCCAACCCGAACTGACCCGCCTTCTCCCAGAACACCTGCGCGAAGAAGTCGTAGAGAAGCGTGTCCAGGACGTTCCACGAGCGCACTTTCGCCCGCATGTTCTCATCCAGCTCGGTCACGCTGTTTTTGGCACGAGCGTTGAGCCGAAGGTAAGCCAAGTCCTCACGCTCCAATCCCAGAAGAGCTCCCAACAGAACCAGGGATTCATCAAAATGCTCTGCGATCATCACCAGGTGAAACGCCTCCTCTAGTTGCGCAAGGTCCTCCGGCCAGGAGCCGTTCCACTTTTGGTTGTTGAGCCCCATGTCGAAGCTCATGGGGTTCTTGGCTAATCCGTTCCAGGGTTCCTTCGGGTCCCAGAAGGTCTCTGGAGAGTCCAGGAACGCCTTGAGCGCGGGTTTGCTTTCGCTGGCGGCGGCTCGGTGTGCGCTGAGGAATGCCGGGACGCTGGAGGTGTGGTATCTGAAGACAGACTCGAAGGTCTTGATCGGGTCTCGTAACAGCGTGATGAAGACTGTGTTCTGGGGCATCACCTTCCTTACCTGAGGCAGGTCCAAACGCATGTGGCTGCACAGCAAGTCATACTGAGACGAACCCTCGGGCAGCTCGTCCACAAACGCCGCTCTGAATCTGAAACACAGAGAGAGAGAGAGCCAGAGTGAAGAGCTTGTTTGGTTTAAAGCTCATTAACCTTTGAACGGCATTTAATGGTCTGAAGGGGAGGTCAAGAATACATTGTTAATGACTGACTTACTTGATCCATCCACTCTACAGAAATGTTTATATACAATAAGCGAGTTATACACTTCCAAGGCATGTTTTTTAAGGTAATTTTTGAGGCACCATCCATTGCCTTTTGTCTCCAATTGTCTTTTAGCACCCTTACATAGGACAAGTATAAAAACTGATTAGCATGGCCAAATTTGCCCTATGCATTAACTACAGTAGTCAACATTTGAAGTGGATCAAAAAAAGTTAATCAAATTTGTCCTAAGACAAGAACGGGTATTTTTCAAAATTCAGGCATAACTTTGATAAAAGGTTTTGATCCACTTCAAATGTTGACTGCTGTAATTTGCTGTCAAATTCTTCTTTTTTCATTGACAACGTTGACAACACCATTCAAACGTAGCTTTGTATGCAACCAAAACTATCTGCATAAATCATAAGCATTTCATTTGGTTACTCTTTATTTTAAGGTGACATGGTTAGGGTTTGGTTTAGGGTTAGTTACTTATTACTTACATGCAGTAATGTGTAACTGCATCACCTTAAAATAAAGTGTTACCTTTCATTATATTTCAGTAGATTTTTGGAGGCTCTTTAAATTCTGAAATGGGCTTATATATCTTTTGGCCCCTTAGATTGATAAGCACAACCTGGCTAATTTGCTGTCATGGTCATCTTTCTGCATTGACAGCAATTCAAAAGTAGCAGTGTTCAAAACACTTTGAAGGCAACGCATAGAGTAAATCTTAAGTATATCGTTATATTGTAGTAAATGTTTTTGGAGGCTCTTGTGGGCTTGCATTTTTATCACATTTGTCAATTGGCACCCTTGATTGATTAGCAAAATTAGCATGCTCCAGTTAGCACAATGCTGCAACTAATTTGCTGTCGAATTTGATCTTTCTCCATGGAAAAGTAGCGGTGTATGCTAGCAAACCAATATCCAAGAAACACTGTAAGTAGTTCATTATTTTATAGTAGATGTGTTTTGGAGGCTTTTATGGACTTATTTTTCTTAAATTGTCTTTTGGTACCTAGATTGACTAGCATAGTTCAATTAGCCCCATGTTGTAACAAATTCTATTGAGAGTCATTCAAAAGTAGCCGTGGATGCTAACAAAATACTTTGCAATTAATGGATAAATTGTTCATTATATTTTAGTAGATGTTTTTGGAGGTTCTTAAAATTGTGAAATGAACTTGTATTTTTCTTAAATAGTAATTTGCTACTCTAGATTGATTAGCATGCTCCCTTTCATCAACTAATAGCCTATGCTGCCAAATTTGTCAGTCCATTCAAAAGTAGCCATGTACTGTGCTAGCAAACAAACCAATTTGAAAGCAACACATAAACCGTATTTAATTTTTATATTCATTGGTTTTGGTGATGTTTATGGATTTTAAATTGTCTTTTGGCACCTTAGATTGATTAGCATGGCACTAAATAGCCGTCAAAAACATATTTCTTTATTGACAGCAATTCAAAAGTAACCATGTACCAACTCTAACAAAACAAAATGCAAATAACATAATTTGTACGTTTTTCATTATATTATAGTTGATGTGTTTTGGAGTCTCTTAAAAGTGGAAAATGGACTCATATTTTTTGACGCTTCATAGGCTCTAGTGAAGCTGCTGCCTTTGACAAGAAACTGCTTCAGCAGCTCATATACTTCCAGAAGATCCCGCACTGCGATGAATGGGAACAGGTACTCTTAATGGATGTGGTTGTACTTTTGCAGGTACCGAAACATTGTTGGGGAAGTAATGTGCATCATGCATTGCGCTTGTACCTGTCTGGATAGTTAAACTGGTAGGTGCGGTGTGGAAAGGCGAAAGTGGCGCTCTCTCGTTCCCCGAGTCGAAACAGTATGTTCTGCACGGTGCTGCTGCCGGTCCGGTGTGTTTTCAGGAAGACCACGGGTGGCTGAGCTCTCCTGCGGTGCTCGGCTCTGGCGGTCGGTGTGTGTTTGGCCGGTTGGTGTGGGATTGGAGTGTGTTTCTCAGCAGCTTTTCTCTGGCTCCTCCTGTCTGTTGTTGGTCTCAGTTCATGAGTTCTGTAGGGGGAACCTTCAGGTTAGATGTGAGCTTTTCACATGGTATCATTAGGATCTGAGCCAGTGTTATTTTAGTATCACTGAGATTTCCCATAGAGGGACATGGTGATGGGAAAAAGTTATTTCAATGCTTTTGCGTTCCCTCGAACCACACAAAATTTGCACCACTGACATGAGTATTTGAAACTGTTAACCACTTTAGCTAGTTAATGAATCAGAAAGATGGCAACAATGGAAAGCACTGTTAGCTTAGTTTTTTTGTTTTATTGTTAACATGCATAAATGTGCAGTAGATGCAAGGGATGTGAGTTGAAGCAGAAATGGACTTCAGTGAGCAAGTAGCACATACTCTAATATAATAGGCAAAATTAAATGTCATCATAAGCACTTACCAACCAGGCTGGATTGCAAACTATGTTTGAGTACAAATGCCGTTTACAAAATTGTGAAATTTACTTTTTTTTGGGCACCCTAGATTGATTTTATTAGCCCAATGCTGTAACTAATTTGCTGTCAAATTCATCTTTCTGCATTGACATAAAGAGGAATTTATGTAGCCTATATGACAGATTTGTGTTGCACGTTGCACTGTATTTTCCTTTTTTGAAGTGATTCCAATCATATTTCAAGCAATTCAAACACTGCGCATATGAAGTGTCTCAGCTGAAGGAAATAATCCATTATTTATCAGCATTAATATATTGGTCAATTGACCATGTTTGCTTAAAGGAATAGTTCACTTAAAAAAACTTTATCATCGTTTACTCACCCTTAAGTTGCTCCAAACCAGTATGAATTTTTTTTTCTTATGCTGAACACAGAAAGTTCGGTAACCAAACAGTTCATGGACCCCATTGACTTTAATAGTAGGAAAAAAAAAATACAATGGAAGTCAATGGGATCCATCAACTGTTTGGTTACCGACATTCTTCAAAATATCATCTTCTGTATTCAGCAGAACATACAATATTTATATCGGTTTGAAACAACTTGAGGGAGAGTAAATGATGGCAGAATTTTCATTTCTGGGTGAACTATCTCTTTAAAAAAGTAAGTTCACCTTACTTTCATAAAGCTGTTCCAACTAAACTTGTCAAATTGAAAATACCTCATATTCTATGCAAGTTGAAATTGGTAACTCAAAAAGTTGAATGAACGTACTTAAAAAACTTAAAAAAGTAAGTACACCTTCCAACTAACTTTGTTCAAATAACTTTAAATTTGTCAAGTTGAACATACTTAATATTTGAAGTAAACAGAACTTAACCGAGTCCGTGCAATAAGATAACTCTTAAAAAGTTAAGTTGAGTGAACTATTTTTTTTTCAGTGTAACAAAATACTTGAAAGTACAAAGTAAATTATAATATATGCAACGCAAGCACTTACCACAAAACCAGGCCGGATTGCAAACCATGTTTGAGTCCAAATTACCTCTTTTCTAGTGAGGTTTCCTAGTGCACAACCCCAATTCGCAAAACAGCTTTTGCAGCAACCAAAGAAAGAAACCCAAACCCCATGAACTTTTTTTTCATGCAGACTCTGCTGTGGTTCACTGATGTGCATCTGAGTTCAGAAAACCACTCGCACATCAACCAGACTAACCTAACACTAGTTAAACTGAGTGTGGTCCACACCAGAAGATTTGCTAGCAGGTTCATTTGAACCTTCATCCAGAGAACCAGCGCTATTCAAAAGTTTTAGTCATTTTAGTTTTTGTTAACTATAGGCTAATAACCCCTCAGAGATCAATAGCTCTAATGGTAAATCACGATTCTCTAGCAACGCAAGGGTTCGTGGCTTTGATTCCTAATGATATGTAACACCTTGAATTTGCTTCGGATAACTGCATCTGCCACATCTAGTTGGGTTTATCTGCCAGTATTGCAGCAGTTGAGTGTGTTACCTGTTGTTCTGCAGGGAGTGTGTGGCCAGGAGCGTCAGGAGCAGGAAGATCAGCAGCGCCGCCAGTAAAGCGTTCACTCGATGCCTCCACAGCCAGCGCAGGCCCATCTCCACTAACAGATCTTCAGCTCTCCGTCTGAGTGTGTGTGAGGAGTGTGTGAGGATCTGTCGGCCTCCTCTCACCTGTTTAATCCTGTAGGCCGGATCAGGAAAACACACCCACACCACCTCACACACTCCTCATGGCTTCTCTCTTTTCTCACTGGGATCTGTGTGGGTTTTTAAACAGTTTGGTTTAACATCATGGTCTACTTAGCCATAGATGGTATATAGTAGATGCTGTAATGACACCATAAGGGCAAAAATCCCTATTCTGATGAAATACATTAATTATAAGCAGCAAATTTATTGCAAATATTTTTCTTGATTTTCTAGTAGATGTTTTTTTTTTTTTTTTTTTTTAATGGAGGCTCTTATATTCTGCTGTCTTTGCCTTCACAGATCAGGATAGTCACTAGTGAAGCCGTTGAGACTGTCTCCTATAAATTGTAGTATGTTAGGGTGAATGAACATACTATCATTTATAGTATGATCAGTGACTCTGTTGATTCTCGTACAGGCCGACAGGAAATAAGACCCGTGTTTCATGGCAGCCGTGAAGCATCTCTGACGCAGCACTGTGTTCAGTGAGATATGATGAATATTTATCAATGGCGTCCTCTAGTGGTAGGTGAGTTATCTCAGCATTACTCTCTTCTCCTTCATCCTCCTAATTAAAGGCACAATATGTAAGATTTTTGGATTAAAATATCCAAAAATCACTAGAACAATGTTTTGTTGATTTGTGTAGCCTACTTACATTATCACAAATGTTTCTAAGAATGTTGAAATGAGCAGTTTTAACCAGGACACGGACCATGTCCATGCGTCGTCTATCAATGACATCATACCCGCGTTACTCTCGATTTCCGGTTTTATTTTGTAGAAACCATGGAAACACCAAAGACGCTTCAATATATTTTGTGTTTTATTAGACGGGTGAGAAGCTGATTAGATACATTCATCGACAGAAAATGTATTGACTAACACAGTTAGTCTTTTTTGTTTAAATGTTGTTGTTTTTTACTGCGAGTACCATTATTACCATACCTAATATGGATTTAGCTCACTGCAGTGTGCAACAAGTGTCTCATATAGTAGGCGCTAAGCTAACGCACAGAGTAGTATTATATCAATTTTCGACACACTCAAATGTATCTAATATGATAAAACAGCACTGCATTACCCCACATACGCATTTGTTTTGAATAAACAACCTCTAGTGGCGAGAAATTACATAGTGTGCCTTTATTCACCTATCATGTTTGGATGTTTGTTTGTTAATCTAAAGCATAAAAGGCCACGTTTCATGCCGTAATGCCTCTCTGTTATTATGCAAGCTAATTTGCATGTTTTTGTGAGAAACAAGTGCACATATGCAAATACATTCTTTTTTGAAACTACAATTACTTAGACACATAATCAGGAATTCATACGAAACCAAATTCCAGCTTCACTCGATCAACTTGTAAAGTCTATTTGTTTTGGTTTTACTTGGGAAATTATTAAATTAATTAAACACCAATAAATTAAAAGAAAATATATTTTGCATAAAGAAAATGAAGCCCATTTTAGGACCATTAATTTTTTTTATTGTTAAATTATTTTCCTGACATTTTAAGCACATTTGGCTAATGACTACATCATGATAAAATTTGTTATAGTGCCTTATTTGTTTCTTTGTTTATAATGCATAAATATATATTATATATTTATTGAACATATATTTTTAATTACATTTTTGTTTTTTACAGTAGTAAAGTAATTTAATCATCATAAATTAATTTCAGTAGCTACATCAAAGAAAAACATTATGACAATTGAAATAACATAACAGTAGGCCCCTGACCTTCTTTTAAGCTAAATACATTATATATATTTTATGTTTTTCATTTGAATTTGAGGTGAAAGTGTGAGCTGAAGATATTCTTGACCGGTTTCATGAGACTCGCCCACGCACGCGTCCTGTACTACTTTTGTAATTTACTACAAGAGTTGATCTACTTATTCACTTATGACAGTTCATGCCAACTTTAAAGGTCAGAATTCCCAGCATGCACGACTGAAAAGATTGTAAACCCTCGCTTTTCTGAGCCTTTCATGCATGAATGTGTCGCTCATCAGTTCAGACTCCACACCTCACTGGTGCATTTCACCTCAAGGCACAAATCATATTTTATATAAGGAAACAAATAAGGTCTCATTTCAACATGTTTTTACTGCATTTATTCATCTTTGTTAATGTTGCTTTGTAAAAATAGGCTACAATTGTTCATTGTTTGTGCATGTTAGTTCACAGTGCATTAACTAATGTTTACTTTGGATTTTGAAGAACTGTTAGTATTAACTAAGATTAATAAATGCTGTAAATGTATTGTATGTTGTCAGTTCATGTTAAGTAACGTAGTTCACAAATTATACCTTTTTAGCAAGTTTTTTTTGCATTTGTGACATTTTTATGATAATCACATTTTCTTGCAAAATTCTCATTACTGTAATAAAACAATATATTTTTCGTAATGCATCAAATATATGTTTTCCTATTATTCTCTGCTATGATTAAAACAATATTTTTTTTATCAGCAAAAATACTACCAGCACTTTCTACAGTTTTTCTGAAAAAATTACAATTATTTGCAGCTTTTCTTAAAACTTAAGAATTATAGGTTCCCTTTCGTTGTCACTCCGAGTTACGTCGGATGACGACGAATGGGGTTTCGCTTAGAAAGCCTATCAGCTTCGAGTATTACAAAACGAGCCTATGGCAAAGAAATGCCATGGGTCTGCGGAATTTGCATGACGTAACTCCGCCCCACCTCGTGGGTATAAAAGGAGGAAGTCCGCAACAGCAGTTTATGTTTTCGCTTCGGAGCCAAGTGTATTCTTCTCTCCACAAGCCATCTCTGAATTGTCAGCTTTACAAACGAGTGCCTCGAGTGTTGGTGTGACGGCGATCTTCGGCGAGAGCGTGCTTCCTGCTGATCTGCTGCAGTGATCTGCCAGTCGGCGCGTTTCTCCCCGGGTGCTTCAACACTTGAGTTTTCTCACTAAAAGAGCTTACACGCGGCACATCTTTTTAAAGATGCCTCGCCCGTGTACTTCTGGTTGCGGCAGATTGGTATCGGACTCTGATGGGCACGAGCGTTGCATAGTATGTTTGGGCATTGATCATGCTAGAGCAGCGCTCGTGGATGACTCATGTTCTCTCTGTGGGAACATGACCATCGCGTCATTGCGGTCGAGACTCAGTGAACTCGCAAGAGTGAGAGTCCCCTCATCCACCCCCTGCCCTGCGGCTGGTGGCCAGGGTGACCTGAGGGTAACGGTCTGGAACAAGGCGCCGACTATGTGTCCGCGACCCCAGCCCCCCTCTTCAATGACGGTGCCCGCTAGTGAGCGGCCGATTCCCGCGGGTCTACCCTCTGGTGGCCCGCGTGCTTCGGTCGAAGCTACAGAGGATGATGCCATGTCTGTTGCAGCATCACTAGGTGGGTTTGATTCTTCCGGAAGTGAAGACTCGACTCAGCTGCCACCTTCCGGTGTGCATACGGCTGAGCTCGAGTCTGATCCGGAGATGACGGCCATGTTTTCCCGGGCAGCCGCGAGCATCGGGCTTGAGTGGAGGCCTCCACCCTGTCCTGAGCGCTCGCGGCTGGACGATTGGTTTTTGGGTAAGGCCGCCGACCCTCGTCCTTGGCAAACCCCAATACCTTTCTTCCCGGATGTGCATGATGAGATCTCGAAGTCCTGGAAGACCCCGTTGTCTTCCCGTGACCGCTCGTTGGTCTCATCCGCCTTTCCTCCCCTCGATGATGCAGCCGCCCGTGGGTACACTGGGCTCCCCCCGGTTGAACGCTCTGTTGCCATGCAACTATGTTCTCAGAGTGCTTCTTCTCATGGCGAGCCTAAGCACCCATCCAAAGCCTGTAGATTTTCGTCGACCTTGGTGGCAAAGTCTTACAGAGCGGCGGGACAGGCGGCTGCGTCACTGCATGCTATGGCCACTCTGCAGGTCTACCAGGCCCAGATGCTCAGAGACATGCACGAGGGTAGGACAGACCCAGGGCTCTTCAATGAGCTGCGCGCCGCGACCGACCTTGCTCTCCGGGCGACGAAGGTTACCGTGCGCTCCCTGGGTCTGGTGATGTCCACAGCCGTGGTCCAGGAGAGACATCTCTGGCTGAACCTGGCTGACATGCGGGACGCGGAGCGGACCCGTCTGCTTAACGCCCCCTTGTCCCAGGCCGGCCTCTTCGGCGGTGCGGTTGAAGACTTTGCCCAACAGTTTTCAACCGCCCAGAAACAGACCGAGGCCATAAGACACATTCTGCCCCGCCGGCCAGCTGCTGCCTCCACCTAGCCGGCCGGGCAGACGCCTCGTCCTGTTTCCCGCCGAGGGCGCCCTCCTGCGGCTCCCGCCCCTCCCGCCCGGCCCACGCAGCAGCCTCCACCCCGGGCCGCTCGCGGAGGAAGCCGTAAGAAGGCGCCACAGCCCTCTCCCGCCCCGCCCCCCGCTAAACGCCGGGCCAAGCGGCGCTCCTGAGACGGGCTGCTCAGGGAAGATGGTCGTTTTTCAGGAGATGGTAGCAGGACCACTCCACGCCCGAGAACTCTGTGAGCTCAGGGAAGAGAGGGTCGTTTCTGTCTTTAACCACTTTAGGGTGCTGCCCACCCGTGGGTGAGCAGCGGGGAGCGGAGAACAAAAGATTCTCCACCGGGGGAGAATCTTTTGTTCTCCGCTCCCCGCTGCTCACCGACGGGTGGGCAGCACCCTAAAGTGGTTAAAGACAGAAACGACCCTCTCTTCCCTGAGCTCACAGAGTTCTCGGGCGACACAGAGCGCCGCCCACAAGCCGTGCTCTCCTCGCCCCCCTCTGTCCCAGAGGCGGTTGACAAGGCGTGCCGTCCACGGACCGCTTCGCCCCTGTCCCCCTCTGTCGCCAGACCCCTGGCAGAGCAGGCCCCCGCGGGACGACCAGCCTGGTCCTCCCCTGGCCCCCTCTGTCAGGGCGCGGTTGCTAACTGTGCCCCCACACCGGGCCGCTATGCCGTCCACGTCTGGGCCAGTTACTCCGCTTCGCTGCCCCTCCAGGGGGACGCCTGTCGTCCGCTTGAACCCGCTGGTTCAGTTCCTGGGAGCCTGGTTAGAGCTTCCCCGTCTGTCCCGCTGGATCGCGCGCACCATCAGGCTCGGCTATGCGATTCAGTTCGCACGGTCTCCTCCCCGCTTCAGGGGAGTCCGCTCCACTTTGGTCGGTGGCAATGCCCCTATCATGAGAGCAGAGATTGCCACCCTGCTGGCGAAGGGTGCAATCGAGGTGAGGTCCGGGTTCTACAGCCCCTACTTCATTGTCCCCAAGAAAACCGGTGGGTTACGGCCAATCCTGGACTTGCGCGTGCTGAACCGCTCCCTTCACAGGCTGCCGTTCAAGATGCTCACCGCCAAACGTGTTCTCGAATGCGTGCGGCCCCAGGATTGGTTTGCAGCGATCGACCTGAAGGACGCATACTTTCATGTCTCCATTCTTCCTCGACACAGACCGTTCCTACGGTTTGCTTTCGAGGGGAAGGCATACCAGTACGCGGTTCTCCCTTTCGGGCTAGCCCTGTCTCCTCGCACCTTCACGAAGGTCGTCGAGGCTGCCCTTGTTCCCCTTCGGGAACACGGGGTTCGCATCCTGAGTTATATCGACCACTGGCTGATCCTAGCTCACTCTCGAGATCAGGTTTGCGAACACAGGGACCTAGTGCTCCGGCACCTAGCTCGTCTGGGCCTTCGGGTCAACTGGGAGAAGAGCAAACTTTGCCCCGTGCAGAGGATCTCTTTTCTCGGTATGGACATCGACTCGGTCGCCATGTCCGCGCAGCTTACGAGCGAGCGCGCGCAGTCACTGCTGACTTGCCTGAGACATCTCAGGAGCAAGAATGCGGTTCCACTGAAACATTTTCAGAGGCTCCTGGGGCATATGGCATCTGCAGCCGCGGTCACGCCGCTCGGATTGCTTCATATGAGACCGCTTCAGCTTTGGCTTCGCGACCGAGTCCTGAGGTGGGCATGGCATCAAGGCACGCTCCGGGTACCAGTTACTCCGACCTGCCGTCAGTTTCTCACCCCGTGGTCGAACCTCAGTTTTCTCAGGGCGGGTGTCCCCCTGGAACGAGCTTCCCGGCATGTTGTGGTCTCCACGGATGCCTCCACCACGGGCTGGGGCGCCATGTGCAATGGACATGCTGCTGCGGGCTCCTGGACAGGACCCCAGCGGCTATGGCATGTCAATTGCCTCGAGTTGTTGGCAGTACGCCTTGCCCTGCACCGCTTCCGGGCGTTGCTCAGGGGTCAACACGTACTAGTCCGCTCAGACAATACCGCTACTGTAGCGTACATCAACCATCAAGGTGGTCTACGCTCCCGCCGTATGTCACAACTCGCCCGCCACCTCCTTCTATGGAGTCAGAAGCATCTGAGGTCGCTTCGAGCCATTTTCATTCCCGGAGCCCTGAACTGTGCAGCCGACGAGCTCTCACGGCTTCAGCCCCTCCCTGGAGAATGGCGACTCCATCTCCAGTCGGTTCAGCTGATTTGGGACCAGTTCGGGGACGCACAGATAGATCTGTTTGCCTCTCACGACTCGACCCATTGCGCCCTGTATTTTTCCCTGACCGAGGGCACGCTCGGCACGGATGCACTGGCGCACAGCTGGCCGCCGGGCCGCAAATATGCGTTTCCCCCAGTGAGCCTTCTTGCGCAGACCTTGCGCAAGGTCAGGGAGGACGAGGAGCAGGTCATTTTGGTCGCGCCGTATTGGCCCGGCCGGACCTGGTTCCCCGAACTTGCACTCCTCGCGACAGCACCTCCCTGGCCCATTCCTCTGAGGAAGGACCTTCTTTCTCAGGGACGGGGCACCCTGTGGCACCCTCGCCCCGATCTCTGGAGCCTCCACGTGTGGCTCATGGACGGCTCGAGGTAGGTTTGAGTACCCTTCCACCAGCGGTGGCGGCTACCATCACTTCCGCTAGAGCGTCGTCCACGAGACACGTCTATGCGTTGAAGTGGAACCTCTTCGTCGACTGGTGCTCTTCTCACCGAGAAGACCCCCGGAGATGCTCGATCAGCGTTGTGCTTTCCTTCCTTCAGCAAGGGTTGGAGCGAAGGCTGTCTCCCTCCACCCTTAAGGTCTATGTTGCCGCCATTGCCGCACATCATGACCCCGTCGAAGGTAAGTCGGTAGGGAAGCACGACCTGGTCATCAGGTTCCTGAGAGGAGCGAGGAGACTAAATCCTCCTCGTCCTCCTCTCGTTCCCTCTTGGGACCTCTCAGTGGTTCTAACTGCCCTGAAGAGTGCTCCCTTTGAGCCCCTGCAATCAGTTGAGCTTAAGTTCCTGTCAATGAAGACAGCGCTCCTGGTTGCACTGGCCTCCATCAAGAGGGTAGGGGACCTGCACGCATTCTCCGTCAACGAAGCGTGCCTGGAATTCGGATACGTGCCCAAGGTTCCTACCACTCCCTTTCGGGACCAGGTGGTGATCCTGCAAGCGCTGCCCCCGGAGGAGGCAGACCCAGCCTTGGTACTGCTCTGTCCAGTACACGCTCTTCGTGCCTATGTAGACAGGACGCAGTGTTTCAGGACCTCAGACCAGCTCTTTGTCTGTTATGGTGGGAAGCTGAAGGGAAAGGCTCTCTCCAAGCAAAGGTTGTCTCACTGGATAGTGGACGCCATTGCTTTGGCATACCAGCAGCAAGGCCGACCGTGCCCCCTTGGTGTGACGGCCCACTCCACCCGGAGTGTGGCATCCTCTTGGGCTCTAGCGCATGGCGCTTCGCTAACAGACATATGCAAAGCTGCAGGCTGGGCGACACCTAACACATTCGCCAGATTCTATAATCTCCGAGTGGAGCCAGTGTCCTCGCATGTACTCGCTTCAACTAGCTAGTACCGGACCCGCTCAGGTGTCTTCGCTTGCTCGCCATTCCACACCACGGACTGGATACGTGCGATATTCTCCTCAGGTGAGCTTTTCTGAAAGCCCTGAGCTCCTCCAGCACTCCTGACGTCGGCGCCAGTGTCTCTTGCCTGCGCGTCGGCTAGGTGCCTCCCGTGTGCATGGTCCCTCCCCTGAGCGACCACCACATGTGTATTTCCACTGTAAGCCTCTCTGAGCATGTGTCTTTCCCTTGGCAAGCCACCTTGCCACCCCTGGGGTTGAAATATTCCACCTGCGGCTGGACACCCCAGTGTTCTCCATATGTTTCCTTCGGGTCATATGTGTATTCTCTAAGTCCCCCCCCCCCCCCCCCTCTGGGTTGGCATTAATTGCATACTTCCCCTAGCTTGGGATATGCTTCCCAGTGTACCTTGGTATTCCTGTGTTAAATTGAGTCCTTCGTCCTTCTATGTCAGGGACCTCGATTTACGCAGGGCACTGGAAGACAGCTGAGAAGGTGGCGTGATTAGACTGGTAACCCCATTCGTCGTCATCCGACGTAACTCGGAGTGACAACTAAAGGGAACGTCTCGGTTACGTATGTAACCCTCGTTCCCTGAGTAGGGAACGGAGACGTTACGTCTGCCTGCCACTTTCCGCTGTACCGCGGGGATCACCTGAGCTCAGTCTTGGCTCCTCAGCGAAGAAACATAAACTGCTGTTGCGGACTTCCTCCTTTTATACCCACGAGGTGGGGCGGAGTTACGTCATGCAAATTCCGCAGACCCATGGCATTTCTTTGCCATAGGCTCGTTTTGTAATACTCGAAGCTGATAGGCTTTCTAAGCGAAACCCCATTCGTTGTCATCCGACGTAACGTCTCCGTTCCCTACTCAGGGAACGAGGGTTACATACGTAACCGAGACGTTTTCTTGCTTTAAAATAATAACAATCTGGGGTTTAAATGTCCTTGATTATCGTAAAAATAATGCCAGCATGCAGAAAACCTAAATGGTCCAAATTTTCTTCATGCAAAATGTAATCTCTTATGTTCTGTTAATTTTATGTTGAATATGAGCACGTTCTTGACAGGTTTTGAGAGATTCTCCCTAATCTCTCACTCTCAGAAGAAAAGGTACTCTGGGTCACTGGGGTGGTACCCTTTCAAAAGATTCACCTTTTGTACCTTATTTACCCCTAAAGGGTGCATATTAGTACATAAAAGGTACATATTAGTACTTAAATTGTACATATTAGTACCTTTTGAACAGGAACATCCAGCCCAGTTTGTGTACCTTTTATACCTTGATATGCGTTTGACCTTCTGCAGAGGTGAAGGGCGAGGCTGGCATTTTTACACGGCCATTCTAGAATAAAGTGACAGAAATATGTGTGGAATGACACATAGCTCAAGCCACGTGAACAAAGGCAGCAAAGTGATTGATCTTGTCTGATCAGCAGGTGTAGTGCGTTTCAGAATTTGCTTACACTAAAAGTGAAGTGAACTGACAAGATGTTGGCAGCTGAGAAGTCTCTGCTGTTTAAGGACAGGACTTCCACCCTTCATCCTAAAACATCACTCAGCCCACTCACTGCTGATAAATACATACGTTCACAAACACATCTACACGCAAACACACATCTACACACACATTGTCGTTCTGTGCTGATAACTTCTTGTTATTGGCGTTATACACACTTTCACCTATAACACACATCAGGCCACTCCGCATTCTTCAAAATCAGGTATTTACTGCTAATAAATGCCATTGTTATGGGCGGCTGCTGAGATGACAGACACTGAAAGGTTGTACAGCAAGTGCTTTAATAATCATCAACTTCCACTTAACCAACAAAAATATGCAAATCTTTAAAATTATTTGTAACCGTCAAAAAAAGAATATTTCAGTCATCCAGTGAAATTTCAGATAGTACATAAAATTATATGACCAGTAAGTCATGGCAACTTACATTTTTACATTACTTTAACTAATCAAAATAACTTGTGTGTCGATCCAAAATTACCGAATTATTTTTTTTAATTTCAATGAAAAGATTGTACTATATAACACTTGACAGATTATTGCTGAAGTGAAAAAAGTTAACATTTATTGTTATGAAAAATGCACAAAATAATCATTATCAAATTTTATGTGAAATATATTTTCCAAGAAAATCAAAGCCATAAATCTAAACAAGTTGTTTTCCTAATTTTAGGTTGATATCTAAAAAAATTAGATACATTTTTGACCATAAACAAGTGTGACTATTTATATATACATATATTTATAAACAATATATACATTATATATACAAGTGCCAAAACCTTTAACAAGTTTCGTACCATTCCGATGAAGTAAAACTTGCAACAACAAAAAAAAAAAAAGTTTGGTCAAAAATGACCGAACAGCACCAGAGGGTTAAGCAATTTCAACTTTTTTAAAATGTTATACGAGATTCAGCTTGATTTTTTTATTTTATTTATTAATTTTATTATAATTCAAGTTGAAATGACTTGTACAGCCAATATGATTAGACTTTATGGCAGCAAGTGAAGTTTTCAAGTTGAAAAATTTGTAATTGGAAATTTTGAACCAATTTGAATTGCCTTTTGTTTTTGTATTTCACAGTAAATCACACTACAGGTGAATAAGGTCAACATTTTTAATTAACAGATCTCATCATAATTGTCCCAGTTGAGTAATCACTGTGCATATTAAGACAATTGTTTTGTAACTGAACTTTTCTGAAATGTTGTTTAAATATGCAAATGAGGCATTATCTATTTAAACATGCACTCATTTGCTTATATTTTCTTATATTTCCAGAAGATAAATCTGAACATTGGATGAAGCCAGATTCAAATTTCTTGTTTGATTTTGTTGACATATAAGAGCTAAAGGTTTTTACTGAGGGGATTTTTGATATCTCTTTTTATCACGCCATAAATCAGAAAATACTTTCAATCGCCAGAAAAACACATTTTCAGCATGTTTTTAGGAATAAAATGTTCTATAAATCAGTGAGAATGATATATGAAGAAATCCCTCAGTAAAAACCTTCATAATATAGTTAGGAATAAAACTGTAAAGTTTGGTGTATATAAGTGATGCTGAAGTGGAGAAAAAAAAACTTTAAAGATATGTATTGTAATGGAAATCTACTGGTGCAAATAGATAAAGTGCTATACAATAAACACTTAAATTTCTATTTCGCATGTTTTCTTATCACTAGTTTGATAGAAGACATGTTATGGAAGCAAAGTAGACCAAAATCTCAAAATGGACCAGAGCATGTAAAAACAATGGTTTTTTGATTCATTTATAATTTTAAAAAAGTTGTGATATCGACTTTGAGCTGGTAAATAATCATCTTGCAACCACCCTCAACACACTAGTAACTGCATTGCAATGTGCCACTTGACAATTTTCCAACGTAAACACTCTATAGCAACGCCCTAGCAACCACCCACTGTACTCTATTGCTGTGCTGGTGAGTTTTGCACAATCAAACAGCCCTTGTGTTTCACTCAGAAGATATAAATATCTAATTCTCTGTATGATTAAATCATTATTCGTTATTGTAATCATCTGTAATTAGTTGGAGGAGTTGAACTGATGTTTTGTAGTGATGTATCTGGGACGAGTCTCTCCCTTTAGATCTGAGTGCGTGTTAGACCTCACATCATTACATATGCAAATGCAATGCTGTGTATTTAGTCTAGAATGACAGTAAAACTGTTCTTTTGTCTTTGTAAACAGAACCTGCAGGGCATCGAGAATATTTGAAGAAAAACCTGAACAGGTGCGATCATCATTTTATAATCTTCATGATGTTTCTGTGTAGTTTTATAATATCATTATATCATATTGTGATCCAGAGCCTGTCCTGTATTCTGATTGGTCCAGAACAATTACCAGAACAATTCATTATGGTGTTTATCAGCTTCAAACGCAGCTCATCAAATGAGAATTTAAATGTTGAAATTGTCTAGTTTTTGTATTGTTAAAAGTTATAAAATTTTTACTTCGCACAGGAGAGACTGCGATATCATGATGGAACAGGAAAACTTAACTATTTTAGGATTGATCGCACAATGTGTATTATATGCAAACATACGATTTTTAGAAAAAAGCATTAAGCTCCACCTCTAAACATAACCGTATCAGTGGCATAAGCAGATCGTACAAATTCATACGAATTAGTCACCAATTCGAGAAGAGAATAACTGCAGCCTGGAGATTTCCAAAAAGGGGTGGGGACTCCAAAATAGGGCTTGGCTTTCTCCCATTGGCAGATAGGCACATGACACGTATGCACGATTTTTCCACCAATCCAGTTCATTGAGTTCAGTGCAAACCCCGCCCCACAGCCGATTCTACAGTGCTAATTTCCTACACAATGCTACGCTAAAACAAATGCTAACCCCTAAACCTACCCTACACCTTAACCAGTGAAATTAACTGCATGGCGGGACTTGCACTGAATAGCGTGTTAAAGAAATTTGCAGTTCAGGAGATAAGCAGGGAATAAGATTATGCAATATGAGGCAGTTCTGTAACTCCCCAACCGGATCTCATTGGACAATAGCGCCTTTTTAGTTGCACCCAGCGTCACTGCCTCCTCCTACTCTGCGAATCTCAAAGAACAAAGCGATAGAGTTAAAAACGTTCCCACGTGCTGCGATTGGACGGCTTCAGTCCGAACGCCACTGGCAACAAGCTCTGTGGCAATTGGCTGAAGCCAGAGCCAATGGTGAAAGTGTTCACGCATGGAGGCCCCGCCCCATTTAGGAGGTTCCGCCCACTTTTGGAGTTCACGCCCTATTTTAAGATCTCCGGTTTCCAGATATAGCCTACCTACTTGACCATTTCACCAAAACGGAAAATTCTTACAAATTGGCATGAGTTTGTGTTGCCAGGAAGTGAGCAAAGCGGGTTTGTTGTGTGAACAGTGTTTGGGTCAGGATTGCAGTGTGAGTGTGTTGTCCGTGCTCAGGTATGTAAGTGTAGGTGTGTGTGCAGGTATGTAGGTGTGTGTGTGTGTGTGTGTGTGTGTGTGTGTGTGTGTGTGTGTGTGTGTTTTAAGTGCCTGTGTAGGGTGTGAAGGTGACGCACCTATTTCAACAGTAACACAATAAACCACATTTCCCCTCACTGTTCATCATGACAAACTGTCTGTTTTCAGTCCAGAAACGCCACGGATCACAGAGACCAATATGCAAATAAACATAGTGACGTCACACATATAGGACGGGTCAAACATTCCACACACATGATGATCCCGGTTTAATACAATCACACTGAACTAGAGCGATTATATGACTCGCATTTGCACTCTTGATGTTCAGGTTATTTTATCTACCAGTATAAATGCATGTTGATTTTCAGCCATATCAAAACAACGTGCCGTCCGTTTACGGAACGTCAAATGCTTCAGTTGATTGTCAGGTCATTTAAATATATTCTCAGTTTGAAAAGTGATTACTGTTAATTATAAATCAAATACAAATGTTGCTGTAAATAAAATGCAAGATATCATAATACAAATGCTTTAATAGAACACATTTGAAATAATTGTCCAGTTTCTGTGTTGTTCTGCATTCTCATTATTAGTTATGATCCGTTTTTAAATAGTTTTCAGAGCTGATTTTAGTTTGTTGAATAAAAAAACACTTCAAATTGGCACCATATTCAACAAGAATCTTGCTAAATCTATAGATATGACTAATAGAATATTCTAAAATAGTCTTTTAAAATATAGCAAATAAAATAACAGGCTGATTCACTACAGGGGCATTTTAGCCTCCATATTTCAAATATCTGTCTTTTTTTGTCACTTTTGGTGGCTTTTTTCTTTCTATGGAATTATTATGTTAATACTCTACTGATAGTCTGCAACATCAGAAAATATCAACTCATAATCATCTCTAGTTCTGTACGATATTGTTTAAATAAGTTAATTATATATTTACCATAAATGTAAATAATGTAATCAGCATGACATGAAACTGACACTGGCTGATTTAATCTGAGGATGAAATGCATGACATGTTTTCAGCAGAATCATGAGGCGTTTGTGTTTGTGTTTGTGTTTGTATTTGTGTGAGTGCATTTATTATATACACTAGAAATTACTATATAGGCTACGCAAGATGATCAAATTGATGTGCCATTAATTGAAAACAAAAGTAAAACAAATTCACAAAAAAAGTTTGATAAAATGATAAAACAATATATCTAGTGTTGAGAATGAAGGCAAGTGTAAGTGTGACTGATGTGAATTGGGGGTCAATGTGGATCAGGTCACATTTTTGAAGTGTAAAAGGATGTTATTATGTAATGATGCTAAGAACGTGATTAATATTTAAGGTATCAATGTCATAATATATAAGGTCAAGTGCGTGTGTGTGTGTGTGTGAGAGAGAGAGAGAGAGAGAGAGAGAGCGAGAGAGCGTGAGCGAGAGAGCGAGAGAGAGAGAGAGCCAGTGTGTGTTATCCACCTGTGTTTGCTTGTAGGGTGGATATATAACTGGATTGAATCCAGATTCAATGTTGTCCAACATTAAAAACAAATATAATCTATAACTCATTGAATATGCTAAATAAATACTTAGTAACGCCATCTAGGATAATCCTCTTCTTCCATATTTAAACCTTAACAGTGTAAGTTATTATACTGTACGTACAGTAAGTGGCAGGCAAGTCATCATTCAAAGAAAAGAGAACAACATGCTTCTATTCTAAATAAGTGAAATATATAATTTAAAGAGAATTCAAATGAATAGTTCCAAATTCTCAATCCTGCATTTGATGAGCCACATTTGGAATGTTCAGTTCAACATTCTACAGTTTTACACTGACTTTTTTATTCTGATTATTAATTTTGTGATTAGTTTCATAAACATTGAGCCTCTCAAGAGCTTCAGACACAGTGATTCTCTTCAGGTGCTCTTGAAAATAAAAGGCTCCTATTATGTTTTTTTTTTTTTTTGCATTTTCATCTTCCTTTAGTGTCTGCAAATTTCCGAAGCACGAAGTCCCTCCAGCGGGAGTTATTCTCTATATCAGAGTCAGTGTTTCTGAACTCCCTGAAATGCCTCCATTGTAGTCGTGAGTTTCTTCGGGGAACGAACATGTCACAATATTCCTCATTGAAATTATTCATACGCAGAATAAAGGGGTGGGGCCTGGTTGAGTTAGTTAGTAGTGTGTTGAAACTGGCGGTTATGGTAATTAGGGTCGGGACATTTCCCAAACACACTCGAAGTGCTTGAACAATCACAACACACCGATCCAGCCGGCCAATCAGAGCACAGTGTGCTTTTCAGAAGGAGGGGCTTCATAGAGACAGGAACTAAACAGAGCGTTACTGACAGACTGAGAAGAGAGGAGCTGCAACAATGGAGAATATGAGGAAAATAATGTGTTTTTGAACATTCAAGCATGGAAACCTGTTCTAGTAGAGCCCAAAAACAACATCAAGACTCAAAAGGGCATAATAGGTTAGTTTTAAAAACACTGAATGTTCAAAGAAATATCTGCCAGTGGGGTCATAAAATTAATTAAAAGAAAGAAGTTTAACTCCACTCGCAGACATTTCTTCACGTTTTAAGCATTAAAATTGCTTGATTTTTTATCAAATTATTTAGAAAATTCAAATTGATTCTAGAATGTTTAGATGTTTGTACTGAAAAACGAGACTAAAGTACTTTTTGCATTATTTGTGTAATTTTTTCTTAAATATGCAAGAAAAACTGTTAGTCTCTAATCACTTCTGGCTTAGTCGTAATAAGTGTTCCTCTCATTCGAGACGCCCTGCGGCCTGAACACACTGAGGAGATCAGCGCTAAAGCGGAGAGCGCTCTCTAACTCGCGCTGCGTGTTTCGGGCAGGTGCGATCCTGAGCTTTACTGTGACCCGCAGGGGTTTGGTCTGTCTATGACATGAATATTCTTCTCTCAGAGGTCAGAGGTCATTGCGTGTTGGGTTAAACTCCTGACACTCAAATGGTTTACTTACCAACTGTAAGAATGTAGTAAATGGGTGGGTGAATGCTCATCTTTTGAGAGAGAGAGTGTGTGTTTGTAATGTTCATCTGACTGGACGAGCTGCATTCCTCCTCCACCACATGCACACACACACACACACACACACACACACACACACAGCTGTACGTTCACACACCTGCTGTACAGGTGGAAGTGCAGATGAATATTCATATATAGATTTAAAAAGTGCTACATAAATAAAGGTGATTTGACTACAGAGCTCTCAAAAGTTGCAGGAGCTTTTCTTCATCAAGTTTGAAGTCTCATTGTGTTTGAATCGGCTGTCTGATTTATGTGTGCAGAATCATTTTTGCTCTGACACATTAACATGTCGCTCTTTATGATTATTAGCTGTTCTAAACATTCAGACGTTGCAAGAGGACAGAGAGAAAGTGCAGAAAAGGAAGAGTTTCACGGAAGAGGGAAGAGGGCAGGAACAGGTACGTCCAGTCTGTGGCACACCTGTTTCAGTGGGCGGAGCCAAAGCAAGTGACAACACCATAACAGAGGACAGAAGAGACACACACACACTCACACACAGAGGCACGGATCGCACGCGGACGCAGGATGTTTAAGAAGAAGGAATACAGTCCTGTGAAGGCCGGACAGTGAGTTACCATGTTTTTATCTGGTTAACCTTCAGCGTTTGCCTGTACACTCTTAGAATAAAAGGTTCAATGGGGTGCCATATAGAACTTTAGGGTTCTTGTCTCAATTTTAAAGAAGCTTTCATGCTAAAAAGATAGGAGAATGTCTTAAATGATTGCGTAATACTTTCATGTTTAACGGGGGGGGGGGGGGGGGGGTGATGGGGGTTCTAGTGATAAAGTATGTTTATGAGCTGTTTAATTCATGAAAATGAATTAAAAACTCAATTGATTAACACTAATTCCATAAAATGATTCTATGATGGAACCCCTGAAAGGTTCTAAATATGATGCGTCTGACAGAACTCTTTATGATTCTAAATAGAACCTTTTCTTCTAAGAGTGTAGCAAGAGTCTTATGTGTAATTACAGCAGTGAAACACACTGGAACAAACGACAAATCTATCTAAAGTCCTTTTAGAAGACAAACCGACTGTGTTCATGCATTCAACCTGTAGTTATTGTGTGTGTGTGTGTGTGTGTGTGTGTGTGTGTGTGTGTGTGTGTGTGTGTGTGTGTGTGTGTGTGTGTGTGTGTGTGTGTGTGTGTGTGATAATGCTCAGTGTGTGTTGTGATTTATCTTTATGACAGGGCAGGGCTGTATCTCACACACAAGGGATTGAGTAAGCTGGACGTTTTGTCACTGATAATGCACTGCAAAACTGGCATTACGACAAAACATCTCATGACGAGGTTATCATCGTCTTTTCCAACAATGACTGTATCCCTGATATCTCAAATAATTACCACATAAATGAAGAAATGGAGCAGAAATGTTGATTCGAGTTGAAAATATTGTATTTTGCAAGAAGAATAATCAATGAGGCTCCAATTGTTAACATTAGTTACTTAGATTAACATGACTAGCACTGACAAGCACTTATTAATCTTTAATAATGTCCATGTATCAAATATTCTGTGTTAGTATTACTTAATGGACCTGACATGAACTAACAAATTACAAATAGGACAAATGTATTACTTATTGTTAGTTAATGCATTAAATAATGTGAACCAATGGGACCTTGTTGTAAAGTGTAACAGTAATGGTCAGTTATACAGGTTCATACACTCCTTACACAGGAATCAATCAATGGCCGACCAATCAGAGAGCAGGATTGTGTGTGAGAGAGAACAGTGAGTCACTGGTTGTGTTGTGTGTTTGTGTGTGTGTGTGTGGGGGACGTCCATGTTCTGAGTAAACGAGTTTACGTATCAAATACAAACTGACAGGCGCCACAGAAGCACAATAGAGAGCAACTGCTTCATCTTTTCTACAACACTCACATTTGATTTAAAAAGCACTTTCAAAAGCATCAAAATGAACCAAAGAGCTGTACATAAATAACATAAAACAAAACAAAAAAATCAATTATAAACATAAAATAGCATCAAATCATAACAACAGTCAAACTGTCCGTCAAGCGTCAAACATGCAGCCAATCCCTCATTAATAATCAAACGCCAAAAGACAAGTGAAATAAGAAAGTCTGTAGATCAGCGTGTGTAAATAGATTAAAGTTGTTGAAAAATTTTTAATTCATGTAAAGTTTACACGCATTCACATATCTATCAGTTCATGGAAAGTCTGGCGGCAACGCATTTCAGTGATGCTGGGCAGACAAAAGTCTTTTATTATTAAAAGTTTATTATTTATTTTATTTTATAACATTTTATTATGTTCATATTGTGTTAATTGTATTTAAAATTTATTTAAAATATGAAATACTGCCTGATGAAAATAGAGCGATAGAATAGAGGTGAAAGAATAGAAACCTGTTGTGTGTGCTCAGTGTGTTTCGGGATGCACGTTAATTAATGAGTCACATCTATTATTTCACACTGATGTCGATCCAGCTAATCAAGTCTCAATCAAGTTTGTGTGTTTTGGGCATGTTTCTTTGTATCCTGCTGCACACACACATCAGTGTGAATCACAGAAGTGAGGCTGTAACACCTCAAACACACAAACACACACACACACACACGCACACACACACGCACACACAAACACACACACACAAACACACACAGACACACAAAAAAACACACACTCAGACACTCTCACACACACTCACTCTGACTCACACACACACACACACACACACACACACACACTCAGACACACACATGCGCGCACTCACACGCACTCTCTCACACACACACACACACACACACACACACACAAATTCAGACACACACTCACACTCAGACACACACACACACACACACATTCAGACACACTCAGCCACAGACACACGCACTCACACACACACACACACACACACACACACACAAACACACGCACTCTGACACACTAACACACACAGACCCCTTGTACTCTTGCAGTAGCCTAAGTGTGTTAGTGTGTTTTATTGTCTGTTGTCCTGGTGAGCAGAACACACATGAGTCTGAGCTGTTGTGTGTGAGGATCAGGTCCGTGTAAAGATGGGTGTGTTGTTTTTGTGTATATTAATAGGTGTGTGTTTAACCTATAATCTAATTGTGTGCCAATCAGTGTGAGTTCTTCATTCCCTCATGCTGATGAGTCAGGGAATGTTGTAACTGATTGATTGGTAATTGTTGCGTTTGAATGAGTGAAATCTCCCTGTGTTTGACCTTGCTTTAGTTCTGTGTGTCGTTTGCTTCAATGCTCAAATATTTTGTGGATCATCAGTTTCAGAGTCACTGTGAGTCAGACATCAGTTTCACTGGGTTCACTCACTGTTTACAACAGGTTTAATCACCTTTAACCTTTTTAATTTTATGCATATATGTATGTATCTTTTTTATTTTTTTAGTTATGGTGAATATGACACGTATAATAATAATAATAATAATAATAATAATAATTACATATTATACATAATTTATCATATGTAATATATAATCGTTTTTCACAATTTTTAATCACCTTGTAGTATTTGTTTATTTGGTGAATATGACCATTGAATGAATTTTGTCAAATCAGTTTTTAAAGGTACAAATATTTCACGTATTCTTTCAATTAATATGTATGTAATAGCTAAAAAGTTATTTAAAAACGTTTTAACCTTTTTATTATATTGATATATTTATTTATTTATTTTTTATTTATTCTATGTAGTCTCTCAGTTTATATAAACCACCCAGATCCGTTGTGAGAAATCTTTCATGAATTGTCCTTTTTGTCATTTCACACTTTTTTAAACCAGGTTTAATCACTTTTAACCTTTTTTAATGTTAAGTATTTATTTTTCTTAAATGGAAAAAATTATAATTTCATGACAAATCAAATTTTAAAATTACAAATTTTTCATGCAGTCTCTCAATTATAATAATTATATTTAATAAATAATTAAACTTTTTAACTTTTTTATTTTATTGATATATTTATTAATTTTTTTTTTTAATTCCATGTAGTCTCTCAATGTATATAAACCTCCCAGATTGGTTGTGAGAAATCTGTCATGACGCTGTTTCGGCATTTAAGCCGCGCCACACGCTAGATTATGAAGACAATGGCCCGCCCGCGCATCAGTCCAGGGTGTGACATTAAACACCAGGAATCTCTTTCTGAACTGTGGAAATTCCATAAGAAAGGAGGCAGAATTCCGAGAGTTCCACCTGAACATTCCACAAGACACTCCCAGTCACTGTCACTGTCACTCTCTCTCTCTCTCTCTCTCTCTCTCTCTCTCTCTCTCTCTCTCTCTCTGTCTGGCTCGCTCGCTCTCAGGAGGGTGTGACACAGTTGCGTAACGACTGCAGGAATGTCAGTCAGAGCAATAAATGGGCAGATGAGATTGTGAGTGATTGACAGATCACAGCAGTAGAAACTCAACTCGACTTAACTTAACTTGTTTTTGCTGAACTCGACATCAAACTCAACGGCTGACTCAAAGTGACTCTGAACATAAACTATTAACATGCAAACAAACACACTTTAGCTGTAAATTTACATTTTATTGCTACAGAACCAGGTGAGATGTCACGGAGCAGGAGTGATGATACTGATGGTGTGTGTGATGGTTTGTTTATAAGTGTGTGTGGTGGTGACCGTCTCTCATGTTTCCCTTGTTCAGGTCGCAGATGAATGACCTGCTGACTCTGATCACACGCTTACAGCAAAATGCTGATCAGGTGGAGAAGAACGTACTACTGACCGAAGAACTGCTGGCGGAGGCAAGATACACACACTCACACTCACACACACTCTCACATTCACACTCACACACTGACACAGAGTCACACACACACACACACACACACACTCACACACACACAGACACAGTCTCACACCAACGCACACACACACACACATACACACTCCTATACACACTCACTCACATACTCACACTCAGACACTTACTCACGCTCACGCACACACACACACATACACACTCCTATACACACTCACTCACATACTCACACTCAGACACAGAATCTCACACACACACACACACACACACACACACACACACACACACACACACACACACACACACACACACACACACACACACACTCACTCACACACACTCACACACACAAAATTACTCACACACAGACACACACTCAAACACAGACTCACTCACTCACACTCCCTCAAAACGCACATTCCTATACACACACACTCACATACTCACACACAGACACAGACTCACACACAAACACACACTCACACACAGATACACACACTCACTCAAACACACACACACACACACACACACACTCAAACACAGACACTTACTCACGCTCACACACACACGCACACTCCTATACACACTCACTCACTCACTCACATACTCACACTCAGACACAGTCTCACACACACTCACTCACACACACAGACTCACACACACACACACACACAAAATTACTCACACACAGACACGCACTCAAACACAGACACACTCACTCACACTCACTCAAACGCACACTCCTATACACACACACAGACTCACACACAAACACACACTCACACACAGATACACACACTAACTCACACTCACTCAAACACAGACACACACTCACACACACAGACTCACGCAATCACACACAGGCACACTCGCTCACACACACTCGCACACATGCACACACACACATGTTGTGTTTTCATGTTTTATGAATAGACTCACTTTTGAATAGACTTGAAAATCACATTGGCATTAGTGGAATTGCACTAGCATGATTTAAATCATATTTACCTGACCGTTATCAGTTAGTGATTTGTAGCACTAAACGGAGTACCTCAAGTATGGAGTACCTCAAGGATCAGTACTGGGACCGTTGCTCTTCCCTCTGTTCACATGGCAGGCGGGTCAGAAGCGCACACACTGAACTGCTCTGTGTGTTTTGTTCCTCCTCTGATCAGGACGTGGAGAACGAGCGTAAAGGCTCTCCGCTGAAACAGCAGGGTCGGGTCTCGGAGAATCTGTGTCAGGCCGAGATCTTGCTAAAGGATCTCTTCATGGACGTCAGCAGAGCCAAGAAACATCAGCACCCGCAGGCCAGCGTGATCGAGCTGGAGTGAGTGACATCACTTCCTGTGCACACACACCACTGATACATCTGCGCATATACCTATAGACTGAACACGTGATACGCATGTGCACGCCGTCAGCGGTTTCACAGATTCACGTTTTTTAAGTTTTACGCTGAGATAAAGTTTTTCCATGTAACCTTGTTAACCGATTTCAAAGTGCATTCTCGAGCCACCAAACGGATGAACGGCCAGAACGCATTAAATGTTTTCTGTTAGAACGGTGTCGTGTTAGCGGCCCCTAAGTTAATAGCTAATGATCGTTGCAACAGAAGTGAATCGATCAAAACTAAGTTTAGCTGGACAATAACTTTATTCTAGAGCCAAAACAATCTCTGTTACTTTAATTTCCTATTATCACTGTAAAGCTGCTTTGAAACAATCCATATTGTTAAACACGCTATATAAATGAAGGTGACTTGCGCACAAACACCACTGATACGCAGTGTTGGGAAAATACCTGCAAAATAACAGTGTTTTTCTGTAAAACATTTAAGTAAATTTCTGTTACTTTTTTGCACTTTATATAAATTAGGATATTTTACTTTAATTTTCCTCAGTAGTTATGAGGAAGGAGATAAATATCCAGCACAGGAATAAAATACGGTGTATTTTATGACAGCATATTAGTACGATTATGCCCCCGATAAACAAAATTCAAGAAATATTGCATGATTATGGTTAAATGATCACAGAGATTTTAATCAATTAAATATTTTAAACTGTAGTTTTGTTAAAAATTCATCTTTGAAATGCCATGCCATAACAGATGAAACATTATCATTTCAAATGAAGTAAATTGTAAATCAGTGAAGTCAACTGCATTAAAGTTAACATTTAATCAGCTCAAGGTCTCAATCCTAAACACACTCCTCACACCAACAATCGCCCTCATGATGTTTGCCGTGATCATGCTCAGTGTTGGGGAAAGTTACTTTTGAAAGTAATGCATTACAATATTGCGTTACTCCCCAAAAAAGTAACTAATTGCGTTACTTTATGAAAAGTAATGCGTTACATTACTTGTGCGTTACTCTTTCTCACCTGGTTTGTTTGTTTTTTAATAACAACAAAAAAGGTTATATTTTTGGCAAATGTTGCGTTTTAACAGGGCGTCACACCAAAAGTGAAATGAATAAGCCTCAGGCTGAAGGAAATGCATATTTACGCCTGTACAGAAACAAACCTTTCAGCTTCTGCCATTCTGGATTAAAGAACAATAGGACACAGGAGAAGAAGTTCAACACTCTTATTTCTAAATCTAATCTAAAGTCATTTTTGCTTATTAGTATGGTTGAATTAGATCATTGAAGGTCAGCAGCAAAGACATTGGTTAATAAAGTGAGATTAAAAAATAAAAAAAATTAAGTATATTTGTGTAATTTAATATAGTTAATTATAAAAGTTCTGAGATTGCATTTCACTGTTTTTATTGATTTTGAGGAATGCTGAATGTTTTTGTGCAAGTGAGATGTGACATTTAGTCTAGAACTAAAATAACCATCATGTTCACACACAGCGCACACACTTTATTTCTCTCAACATGACGACAGGAGAGCTGTCACTCAATACATGTGAAAAAGTAACTAGCTTTACTTATTTGAAAAAGTAACTTAGATATTTTGTTGTAAAAAGTAGTGCGTTACTTTACTAGTTACTTGACAAAGTAATCTGATTACATACCTCAAGTTACTTGTAATGAGTTACGTCCAACACTGCTGATACGCGAGCGCTGAGCAGTAACGTTGTGTGTGTGTGTGTGTCTGTAGTGTGAGTAATCTGCACGAGCGCTGGTCCAAACACTGCGGCATCTACAGGGATCTTTACGGGCAGCTTCACGAGCTCTACCTGCCGCCCGGCGTCGACTGGATCAAACTGCTGTCTGACAAACAGGTGACAAACAGCACACACACAGTCTAGAAGCGCAGCTAACAGCTGACACGTGCCGTGAAGAGGGTCTGAAAACAGTCTGAAGTCACAGGAGAAGATCCTGACGTTCCTCAAAGAACAGCTTCTGCTGATCTTCTGTAGAAAAACATCAAGATCCGCTGCTTTAAAGCTGGGGTTCAGAGAAAGAGTAATAAAAAAAAAATATTAAATAAATAAAATTGAGTAAAGAATTTGATTAAAGTAAATAAATAAAAAATTACATTAAATAAAAAACAATTACATAGATTCTTAAATATGAAGAATTAGTAAATAATTAAATAAACTAAAATTTGATTTAAATAAATAACCATTACATTAAAATACAAACATATAAATGAGAAAATAAATAAATAATAAATATATAATCTCAATTATATAATATAATCTAAATCAATAAAATATTTTCTTGTATTTGTATTATTTTAAATAAATAAATAAATACTTGAATATGTATATATTAATAAATCATTCAAATAGATTTAAACAAAAACAATTCAATAAATAAATACTTAAATAACAAAATGATTGATTCAAATAAGTACACATTACATTGAAACACAAACAAAAAACAAAAATATATAAATAATACATATACAAAAAGATAAATACAAAATTTAAATAATAAATAAATAGTAAAAATTAGATTAAAACAAAAACAATTAAATAAATACTTAACCACACTAAAATAAGTAAATAATTCAATACTTTTAAATAAATAAATAAACATTACATTAAAATACACACACAAATAATTGAGAAAATAAATTAAAAACAAATAAATAATACAAATAAATTACAATAAATGCGTAGATGACAAAAAAAATTGATTTGAAATAATTTATGAAAAGATTAGTTTAAACAAATACTTAATTATTGGTTATTAATAAATAACTATTTAAATATTAGTTATTAATAAAAAAAATATTAAAATAAATCAACATTAGCCTACATTAAGACAAAGAAACAAATAAATAAATGAGAAAGCAAAATAATTAATTAAAATAGTAAATTTAAAAAAAAATAAATAAACACAAAATAAATAAATACAAACTAGAAATATTTTTTAAAATAAATTAGAAAATATATAAATAAATTAATATAAATAAATAATAAATAAACATTATATTAACACAATAAAAAATATAAATAAATATATACATACATACATACATACAGTATACCATTACAGTACTATAGCTATACTTTATTCATCTCTATGAGGAGTTTATGGACTTGTCTATCTGTAACGCAGTGTGTGACGTCTGTGTGTTTCAGATGTCGATCCAGGGACACGCTTACGGTCCGACTCTGTTTGATGTGGAGAAACAGATCGCAGGCCATAATATCCTACATAAACAGATCGAGGCGTATCGCTCGGC